>LR750375.1:20694-154332 GCA_902729485.2 Mus minutoides | reverse complement strand
TAGCCAACATCAAATAAATGGAAAATTGAAGCAATTCCACTAAAATCAGGGACTAGACAAGGCTGCCTTACTGTCTCCCAATTATTCAATATAGTTCTAGCCAGGGCAATTAGACAACAAAAGGAGATGAAAGTGATATAAATTAGAAAGGAAAAAGTCAAACTATCATTACTTTCAGATGATAAGATAATATACATAAGCGACACCAAAAATTCCACCAGAGAACTCCAAAACCTGATAAATAAATTCAGCAAAGTAGATGGATGTAAAATTAAATCAAGAAAATCATTGCCTTCTTCTACATAAAGAATAAAAAGATTGAGAAAGAAATTAGGGAAATAACACCCTTTACAATAGTCACAAATAATATAAAATACCTCAATATGACTCTAACTAAGCAAGTGAAATATCTGTATGATAAGAGCTTCAAGTCTCTGAAAAATGGAATAGAAGACAATCTCAGAAGATGGAAAGATACATGCTCATGGACTGGCAGGATAAATATAGTAAAAAAAATTGCTATCTTGCTGAAAGCAATCTACAGATTCAATGCAATGTCCATCAAAATTCCAACTCAATCCTTCACAGAATTAGAAAGAGCAATTTGCAAATCCATCTGGAATAACAAAGCTTAGGATAACTACGTTCATAGCAGCCTTATTTATAATAGCCAGAAGTTTGAAAGAACCCAGATGTCCCTCAACAGAGGAATGGATACAGAAAATGTGGTACCTTTACACAATGGAGTACTATTCTGCTATTAAAAAATGAATTTATGAAATTCTTGGGCAAATGGATGAATCTGGAGGACATAATCCTTAGTGAGGTAACCCAATCACAAAAGAAGTCATTGGACATGCGCTCACTGATATATGGATATTAGCCCAGAAACTTAGAATACCCAAGATACGATCTGCAAAACACTAGAAAATCAAGAAGGAAGACCAGTGTGTGGATACTTCATTCCTCCTTTGAATAGGAAACAAAAAACCCATGTAAGGAGTTACAGAGACAAAGTTTAGAGCTAAGATGAAAGGATGGACCATACAGAGACTAACCCACCGGGGATCCATCCCATAATCAGTCACTAAAGTCAGACACTATTGCATAGGACAGCAAGTGTTTACTGAAGGTACCCTGATATAGCTGACTCCCACAGAAGTGGATGCTCACAGTCATCCATAAAAGGGAGCACGGGGCCCACATTGGAGAAGCTAGAGATAGAACCCTAGGAGCTAAAGGGGTCTGCAACCCTAGAAGAGGAACAACAATATGAACTAATCAGAACCCCCAGAACTCGTGTCTCTAGCTCCATATGTAGCAGAAGATGGCCTAGTCGGCCATCATTGGGAGGAGAGGCCCCTTGGTACTACAAACTTTATATGCCCCAATGCAGGGGAACGCCAGGGCCAAGAAGTGGGAGTGGATGGGCAGGGGAGCAGGGAGGAGGAAGGGGGGAGGGAATTTTCGGGATAGCAGTTGAAATGTAAATTAAGAAAATATCTAATAAAAATAAAATAAAATAAAATAAAATAAACAAAAAAAACAAAGCTTAGGATAATTAAAAGTATTCTCAACAATAAAAGAACTTCTGGTGAAATCACCATCCCTTACTTCAAGCTGTACTACAGGGAAACTGTGATTAAAAACTGCATAGTATTGGTACAGTGACAGGAAGGTATAACAATGGAATAAAATTGAAGTCCCAGAAATGAACCCACACACCTATGGTCACTTGATCTTTGACAAAGGAGCTAAAACCATCCAGTAGAAAAAAGATAGCATTTTCAACAAATGGTGTGGGCTCAACTGGTGGTTTACATGTAGAAAAATGCAAATCCATCTATTCTTATCTAATAGGACAAAGGTCAAGTCTATGTGGATCTAGGACCTCCATGTAAAACCAGATACACTGAAACTAATAGAAAAGAAAATGGGAAAGAGACTAGAGCACTTGGGCACAGGAGAAAATTTTCCTGAAGAACACTAATAGCTTACTCTTGAAGATCAAGAATTTAACAAATGGGACTTCATAAGATTACAAAGATTCTATAAGGCAAAGAACACTGTCAGTAGGCCAAATGGGCAATCAAGATTGGGGAAAGACCTTTACTAATCCTACATCCAATAGAGAGTTAATATCCAATATATACCAAGAACATAAGTATTTAGACCAAGAGAACCAAATAACCCTATTAAAAATGGGTTATGGAGCTAAACAATTTTCAAGTGAGAATTATCAAAAGGCAAAGATCCACCTAAAGCAATGTTCAACATCTTTATTCATCAAGGAAACACAAATCAAAGCAATCATGATATTCCACCTCACACCAGTCAAAATGGCTAAGATTAAAACTCAGGTGACAGCAGATTCTGGTTAGGATGAGAAGAAAGAGCAATATTCCTCCATTGTTGGTGGGATTGCAACCTAGTACAGCCACTCTGGAAATCAGTTTGTTGGTTTCTCAGAAAATTGGACATAGTAGTACCTGAGGACACAGGTACTCCTCCTGGGCATATACCCAGAGAATGCTGCAAGATAGAACAAGGATACATGGTGCACTATGTTCATAGTAGCCTTATTTACAATACCCAGAAGCTGGAAAGAACTCTGTCATATCATCTGCAAATAGTGATATTTTGACTTCTTCCTTCCAATTTATATCCCTTTGATCTCTTTTTGTTGTCTAATTCCTCTAACTAGAACTTCATGTAGTATAAAAAATAGATAGGGAGAGAGTGGCCAGTTTGTCTTGTCCCTGATTTTAGTGGGATTGCTTCAAGTATCTCTCCAATTTATTTCATGTTAGCTATTGTTTTCTGTAAATTTATTTTACTATATTTAGGTATGTATCATGAATTCATGATCTCTAAAAGACTTTTCTAAATGAAAGGGTTTTGGATTTTGTAAAAGGTGTTCCAGCATCTGATGAAATGGCCATGTGACTTTTCTGAGTTTATTTATATACTGGATTACATTGATGGATTTTAGTATATTTACTCTGTCTTGCATCCCTGAATGAAGCCTACTTGATCTTGGTGAATGATATTTCTGATGTGTTCTTGGACTTGTATTGCCAGAATTTTATTGAGTAATTTTGCATCAATATTCATAGACAAAACTGTTCTTAACTTTACTTTCTTTGTTGGATTGCGTGGTTTAGGTATCAGAGGACCTGTAGGTTCATAGAATGAATTAGGTAGTATTAGGTAGTATTCCTTCTGGTTCAGTTTAGGGAATGGTTTGAGGAGAATGATTAATAGCTTCCCTTTGGAAGTCTGGTTGAATTGTGCACTAAACCCATCTGGCCCTGGCCTTTTGGTTGGGAGGATTTTAATGAATTATTCTACTTCTGTAGGGTAATAGGACTGCACTGATAGTCTTCCTGACCATGATTTAACATCAATGGGTGAACTCTATCTAGAAAATCCTGGCACTTAATGATATGAATGTTTTTCTTAGCACTGCTTTGATTGTGTCATATAGGTTTGGGTATGCTGTACTTTCATTTTCATTGAATTGTAGGAAGTTTTAATTTTTTTTCCTTTCTTCTCTTACCAAGTTGTCATAGAGTAAGGGTTTGTTTTTGGGTTTTTTTTTTTTTTTTTTTTTTTTTTTTTTTTTTTTTTTTTTTTTTTTTTTTTTTTTTTTTTTTTTTTTTTTTTTTTTTTTTTTCCATTTCCATGGGTTTGTGAACTTTCTGATGTTTTTCTTGTTACTGAAGTCCATCATTAATCTATGGTGGTCATGGGACTATTTTAATCTTCTTTCATCTGTTGAGACTGTTTTGTGTCTGATTATATGGTCAGATTTGGAGAAGGTTCTATGAGGTGCTAAGATCTTCTATTTTGGGGTGAAATGTTCTATAGATATCTGTTAAGTCCATTTAGTTAATATTCTGTTAGTTTCATTTTGTTTCTGTTTATTTTTGTTAAGTGATTGGTCCATTAGGGAGAATAGGGTGTGGAAGTCTCCCACTATTATTGTGTGAGGTTCAATTTGCATGTTGGGTCTTAATAAAGTTTCTTTTATAAATGTAGGTACTTTTGCATTTGGGACATAGATAGTCAGAATTGAGACTTCATCTTGGCAAATTTTCCTTTGATGAATTTGAAGTGTCCTTCTCCACATCTTTTGATTACTTTTGGTTAAAAGTTTATTAATTGGATATTAGAATAGCTACTCCAGCTTCTTTTTGTGACTGTTTGCTTGGAAAGGCTTTTTCTAGCTACTCTCTGAGGTAGTGTCTGTCTTTTTGCTAAGGTGAGTTTCTTGTATTCAGCAAGATAATGGATCCTGTTTATATATGCAGTCTGTTAACCTGTGTCTTTTTATTGGGATATTGAGTCCACTGATGTTTAGTGATATTAAAGACAGATGCCTGTTTCTTCCTGTTATTTTTGTTGTAATTGTCTTCTTTTCAGTTTGCTGTGATATGATTAATTTATTGTGTTTCTTGGCTGTTGTTATCCCCCCTTGTGCTGGACTTTTCCTTCTACTAATCTCCGTAGTGCTGGATTAGTAGAAAGATATTGTTTAAGATTTATTTGGCTTGGAATATCTTGGTTTTCCCATCTATGATGATTGAGATTTTTGTTGGGAATAATAACCTATGTTAACATCTTTGGTCCCTTAGTGTCTGTATGAAATACGTCCAGGATATTCTGTCTTTTAGAATCTCTGTTGAGATGTTATTTGTAATTCTGATAATTCTGCCTTTATATGTCACTTGGACTTTTTTCTTTACAGCTTTTAATGTTATTTCTTTGTTTTGTACAGTTAGAATATTTTTTTATTATGTGGCAGGAGTATTTTCTTTTCTGGTCCAATCAATTTGTTGTTCTGTAGGCTTACTGTACATTTATAACCATCTCTTTCTTTAGGTTAGGGAAGTTTTCTTCTTTGATTTGGTTCAAGATGTTTTCTGACCCATTGAACTGGGGATCTTCACCATTTTCTATTCCTAATATTCTTAGGTTTGGTCTTTACATTGTGTCCCAAATTTTTTGGATGTTTTGGGGTTAGGAACTTTTTACACTTAGAATTTTCTTTGACTGACACATTAATATCTCAATTATATCTTCTATGCCTGAGTTTCTTTCTTCTGTCTCTTGTATTCTGGTAGTGATACTTACATCTGTAGTTCATGTTCTGTTTTGTAGATTTCCCTTCTCCAGAGTTGCCTCCATTTGTATTTTCTTTATTGCCCACTTCCATTCAGAGGCCTTGGACAATTTTTTCAATTCCTTCACTTCTTTGATTGTATTTCCCTATGTTTCTTTTTAAGTGAGTTGTTTAGATCCTCCTTAAAAGGCTCTATCATCTTTATGAAATGTGATTTTAGGTAAGAAGAGCTCTTCAGGTGTGTTAGGATATCCAAGGTTGCTTTCATAGGAGAACTCTGTTTTGACATTACCAAGTTACATTGCTCATGTTCTTGCCCTTGCCTTTCACCATCTGGTTATCACTGGTGTAAACTGGTCTGGGTGTCTCAGATTATAGTAGGCCTCCTTGGAGGCAGGTAGAGCTGTGTGGCTTGTGTTAGATCAGGAATCCTGAGAGGTAAGCAGTGCTGTCTTTTGTTATGGCATGGCTTCTGTGATCCTGGTTAGAGCAGGCCTTCAGTGTCCCTGGTTAGGGAAGATCCCCTTGAAGACAGGCAAGCTTTGTGGTTCTGGGGAAGGCACACATATCGGCTACAAGTACATGTTGATTTGCAGAATGAAAAGCAGTTGTTGTAAGGCAGAGAGGGATAGATCCCATGTTTGCTGCGCACTATGAGAGTTCCAGTTGGTGTGGCTATTGGGCTGGTGATCTCACCTATGCTCCTGATTAGGGAAGACCTCTTGGGAGACAAGCAGGCTGTGGGGTCTGGTGGTCAGGTACATTGATATGCCACAGGTTCAGGTGGAGGTATAGACAGTAATGGCCAAATATTTCTTTTTTTTTTTTTTTTTTTTTTTTTTACATCCATGCTCCAAATGCAAGGCAATGTGCACGTGTGATTTTACTGAAGCTGAATACACACCTAGACCCTTACACATTAACAGGGAAACACTTTAATACAAGTATTAGCAATGGGCAGGTTAGTCAGACAAAAATGAAACAAAGAAATACTAGAGTCAACAGTTGTTATGAAACAAATGGACCTCACAGATATGTCCAGAACATTTGCTCAAACACAAAAGAACATCCTTTCTCAGCACCTCATTAAACTTTGTCTAATATTGACAATGCACTTGGTAACAAAGCAAGTCTCAAAGATCCAAGAAAATTGAAATAGCATCCATACCTTACCCAACCACCACAGACTAAAGTTGGGTTTCAAAACAAATGGAAAAAGCAGAAAGCCTACAAACTAATGGAAAGTGACCACCTCTACTCAATGACTTTTGGGTAAAGGCAGAAATAAAGAAGTTAAAGACTTTCTAGATTTCAATAGTTCAATAAAAATGAATGCAAAACTTTTCCAATCTTTTGGGCCCCAAATGAACCTGTGCTAAGAGAAACGTTCATAGCAGTAAGTGCATACATAAAATTGGAGAAATCTCATACTTACAACATAACAATACACCACAAAGCTATACACCAACTAGAAGCAAGTACATACAGGAGTAGGCAGTAAGAAATAATCAAACTAAAGGTTGATATCAATAAAATAGAAACAAAAAATCAACAAAGAATCAAAGACACCAAGAGATGGTTCTTTGATAAAATCAACAGGACAAACACTTTCTCAAACTAACTAAAAGACACATAGGAAATATCCAAATTAACAAAATCAGAAACAAAAATGGGGTTATAAAAATAAACACAAAGAAAATATAAAGAAGAGCTAGGTCATACTTTATAAACCTATACTTCATAAAATTAGAAAATATAAAAGAAATGCACAGTTATCACCATAGATACCAATAACACAAGTTAAATCTGAATCAGATAATTTAAATACACTTATAATCTCTAAGGAAATAGAAGCATTCATAAAAGTCTCCCAATCTAAACAGCCCTGCACCAGATTGTTGTAGCACCTAATTCTACCAGACTTTCAGAACAGAGCTACCATCAATACTCCTCAAAATTTTCCACAAAATAGAAACAGAAGAAACATTGCCAAATTCATTTTGCAGTGCCACAGTCACCCTTGTAACCTAACTTCACAAAGATTAATGAAAGAAAAAGAATTAAATAATTTTCCAAATGAACTTTTATGTAAAACTACTCAATAAAATATTTGCAAACCAAATCCAAAACCACATTAAAAACACCATCCAACTTGACAAAGTAGGTTTCATCTCACAGACACAGGAATGACTCAACATAGGAAAATCCATCTGTGTAATCCACCATATACAAAAACTGAAAGAAAAAAGACATAGTCATCTCTTCAGACGATGAAAAAAAAATCTTTGACATAATCCAAAATTCTTTCATGATAAAAGTCACTGAGTTATTAGGAATCTACAGGACATACCTCAATATAATTAAAGCAATTTACAGCAAGGCTATGTGTAACATGAAGTTAAATGAGGAGAAACTAAAAGCAATTTTACTAACAAGAGAAGGCTGACAACTCCCTCCCCATAGCTCTTCAATATATTACTTGAAGTTTTAGCTGGAGCAATAAGACAACTGAAGGAGATCAAGGGAGTAAAAATTGGAAAGGAAGAAGTCAAAGTGATTTTATTTGCAGAAGGTATGATTGTATACATAATCAATCACAACATTTATACCAGGAAACTTTTTACCATTGATAAACACCTTCAGTAAAGTGGTTGCATAAAAGTTTAACTCAAAAAGAAAAAACTCAGTAACCTTCTAATAAATGGACTTAGAAATAAATCAGTAAAACTACATCTTTCTCAACAGCCACACATATGATTTAAAATATCTTAGGGTACCTCTAAATAAACAAGTGAAGTGTCTGCATAAAAATGCTTTGAAGTTAAACTGAAGAAGATACCACAAGATGAAATGATCTCCCATGCTTTTGGATTTTAATATAGTAAAATTTACCATTTTACCAAAAGCAATCTATAGATTCAACACAGCTCTCATTAAATTCCAACACACACACACACACACACACACACACACACACACACACACATATATATATATATATATATATATATATATATATATATATATATGTTTTTTGAGACAGGGATTCTCTGTGTAGCCCTGGCTGTCCTGGAACTCACTCTGTAGACCAGGCTGGCCTCGAACCCAGAAATCTACCTGCCTCTGCCTCCCGAGTGCTGGGGTTAAAGGCGTGTGCCACCACGCCCAGTTCCCAACACATATTTTAAAAGACTTTTAAAGAACAATAATCAACTTCATATGGAAAATCAAAAATCTCAGGATAACAAAAACAATCCTGGACATAAACAACCAAAGTAAAAACTTCCAGAGGTAGCTATATTATACTTAACAAAACAAAACAAAACCATGGTATCACCATAAAACAGACCAGCTAGTGGAATCGAATCAAAGACCCAGACATATATCCACATACTTATGGACATCTGTTTTCATAAATAAACCAAAAATATACAATGGAAAAAAGAAAGTATCTTCAACAAATGGTGTTGATCTAATGGGATGTCTTCATGTAGAAGAATGCAAATAGATCCACATCTATCACTGCACAAAACTAAAGTCCAACTGGATCAAAGTCCTCAACATAAAATCAGAAACACTAAATCTGATAGAAAAGAAAGTTGGAAATGGCCTTGAGCACATTGAAACAGGAGACAACTTTCTGTACAGAATACCAGTTGTGCAGGTACTAATATGAAGTTATTTACAATTAATAAATGAGATTGCTCAAAACTGCAAAACTTCTTTAAAGGAAAGGACAAAACAGCAGTGCACAGAACGGTAAAAGACTTTCACCAACCCCATATCTGACAAGTAGCCTATATCCCAAATTTATAATGAACTTAAGAAACTGGATGTCAGCAACCCAAAGAATGCAATTAAAGTACAGGATATAGATCTAAACAGAAATTCTCACTGGACAGTGGTGGTGCACGCCTTTAATCCCCACACTTAGGAGGCAGAGGCAGGTGGATTTCTGAGCTTGAGGCCAGCCTGGTCTGCAAAGTGAGTTCCAGGACAGCCAGGGCAATACAGAGAAAACCTGTCTTGAAGACCAAAAAAAAAAAAAAAAAAAAAAAAAAAAAAAAAAAAAAAAAAAAAAAAAAAAAAAAAAAAAAAAAAAAAAAAAAAAAAAAAAAAAAAAAAAAAAAAAAAAAAAAAAAAAAAAAAAAAAAAAAAGAAAAAAAAGAAAAAACAATTCTCAACAGAGCAATGTTAAGTGGCTGAGGACCACTAAAGAAATGTTCAACATCCTTAGCTATCAGGGAATTGCAAATCAAGACTACTTTAAGATTCCACCTTACACCTGTCAGAATAGCTAAAATCAAAAGCAAGTGATAACTCATGTTGGTGAGGAAGTGGAGCAAGAGAAAACATTTCTCCATTGTTGGTAGGAGTGTAAACTTATATAGCCACTTTGGAAATCAATATTGCAGTTTGTCCGGAAATGTGGAATCTATCTTCCTCAAGATTCAGCTATAATCCTCCTAGGCATACACAAAGGCCAATTCATCCTACTACAAGGACACTTACTCAACTATGTTCACAGTACCATTATCTGTAATAGCCACAAACTGGGAACAAACTTGATTCTCTTCAACCAAAGAATTGGATAAAGAAAATTTGAACATTTACAAAACAAAATAGGGAAATTTGCCTCCTGAATGAGGTACTCGAGAAGCAGAAAGATGAACAGAGTATTGACTCACTTATATGTGGGTGTTATCTATTAAGTAAAGGATAGGAATGCTACAATCCAAAGAGCCAGAGAGGTTAACTAACAAGGAGGGCTCAGAGAAGGATAAATGTATCTCCCTGGAAAGCAGACTTAGGATAGATCATTCAAGTGAGCTGACATCATAGGGAGGGCTTGAGGAATAGGAGGTATCAAGGATAGAGAGTACCAAGAGAGATACCTGTAATTAGGGGATTTGAGGGAAATGTGGCAATTAGTGCAATGGAAACTCACTGGAATCCATAAGGGTGACCTTACTGAAGACTCCTAGTAATATGACTTATGAAGCACAAACTGGTCATCTTCCATAACCATGCAAGGCTTCCAGTGTTAGAAGTGGGATATCAAACTAGCCACAAGCTTCTAACCTACAATTTGTCCTGGCTGCAATAGGTAGGGTAATGACAGGTCAGAACTTATGGGTGTAACCCGCCAATGACTGGTCCAACTTGAGGCTTGAGCTTTGAGAAAAAGCTCATGCCTGACATTCGTGGATGGCCAGAAAGCAGAGGTTAGATTGCTCAGAAACCTAGGATTAGAACTAAACATGACTAGCTAAAAACATACCAATAAACAAACAAAACAAAAAATAAAATGATTCCTGATATTTGTCTCAATTCATAGGCTAGAGCCTAGCCCACTTGTCCTCAGAGAAGATTCATCCTGCAACTGGTGGGAACAGATACAGATGCAGAGATACAGCTGAACATTAGGCAGGACTTGGGTAAACCCAAAGAAGAGGAGATGGAAAGTTAGTAGGACCCAGAGGGGCTGAGAACACCACAAGAACTCAGCATAAAGAATCAATTGAGCAGGCCTCATAGAGGCTCATGCAGACTGCATGAAGGAGCCTGTATGGGTTTGACTTGGATCTTGTTGCACATGTGAAGGTTGCGTCACTCTGATTTTTGTGTGACTCCTGATAGCAGGAGCAGACTGTATCTGACTATTTGGCCTTCTGTTGAGATGCTTTTGCTCCTTCTGAGTTGCCTTGTCCAGGATCAGTATAAAAGGCTGTGCCTTATCTTATTGCATCTTGTTATGTTTATTTGATGTCCCTGTGGGGTCTGCTTTTATTCTGAAACAAAAGGGAAGTGGTATGGATCTTGGAGGGGGGTTTGCAGGGACTGGGAGGACCTGATGGAGGGAAAACTGCAGGAATATATAAGAGAAGAAAAAAGAAAATGAGAGAAAAAGAGAGAGAGAGGAAGGAAGGAAGGAAGGAAGGAAGGAAGGAAGGAAGGAAGGAAGGAAGGAAGGAAGGAAGGAAGGAAGGAAGGACATTGAATTAAAATATAAATGAAAAATATTGAAGCATTTTAAAAATATATACTATTAAATAACTGGCTATGCATCCCAAAGATAAAAATGAAAATGTAACTTATAAAAGTAAAGTGTACTTTCAAATTATGGGAATAAATATATTATAATTTAAATTTTCTTAGGTACAGCATTTTCCAATAAATGGGAATGGATTCAGTGTGAATTGTGTGTAAGTTTCTATATTTGCATAAAATCAAACAGAAAATACCATGCAAATAGCCTAAATCTACTCTAATATCAAGCAATAATGCTTAAGTCCTCTCTACCAATTAGTTCTCACAGTATGAACTGGAGCTCATATTTTTAAATTGTTATGCCTTTTCTAAGCATTTTCCTTTCTATTGCTATTATACGGATTTAATGGAGGCCGCCTCACTGTATGAAAATGTGCCCCCTAAAACTCAAGAAAGATAATTATAAGCTATCAATTTTTCTAAGCCCTCTACAGCTCTCAATGGAGATATAAATTTAGAAGGGCATATGATTAACTATTACTCTTGTCTACCTCAAAGCAAAGTTTTGAGGTTTAATTGGATAATGTCTGCAAAGTGTTTCAATTCCAAGGGAAAATAACACCCACGCATAAGAAGAAAAGATGTCAAAGTGAAATTATTGCATGCATGTGTCTTTAAGGTAGGTTTTGTCTCAACTTCCAACAGAGTAAATGTGGGACACAAATATGAGCTGTTTTAAAAACCTATTGCAAATTTTATCAGCAAACACTTAGAGAGCTGAAGTGTTAAGAAAGTATACTAGCCATACAGAGTCGGGTAAGGAAACAGGCCAGTCTTTGTTCTTCACGTATCAAACATAAGTCTATAATGCTGTCATGGATACTCTCAGTACCAGTTTCCTTCAGGTGGCAAGATTTTCCAGCTTTTTCGCAAGTTCCTGTGATGCTAATGTATCAAGAGCTTATGGGAATTTACTTGAAAATCCTCAGTATTATCTGGAAATGTTGCCTAAATGTCGCAATGTTATTAAAAAACAAGGAATGAAAAAAAGATAAAGTATGAATGTTTTGCTTGGATGTGTGTGGATGACTGGTGCCCACAGTAGTCAGAAGAGGGTGTCATATCTTCTGAAGCAAGTCACAGCCTTTGTAAGACACTTAACCACTCTGTTAGTCATATGTATGCTGGAAGCCAAACCCATGTTCTCTACAACAGCAGTGGATGCTTGTAACATTTGAGGTGGGTTTACAGCATCAATTTTATTCTTATTTTTTAAATTAAGGTACTTTATATTTACATTAATTTTTGTTTGCTTTGAGGTGCTCTTGGTCACACACAGTAGATCAAACATCTCATTTAGCATCTGTCTTTCTTTCTTTCTTTCTTTTGTTCTTTCTTTCTTTTGTTCTTTCTTTCTTTTGCTCTTTCTTTTAGTATACTATTATTCAGGGCATGGGGAGGGGAGCTGAAGCAGAGAAAGGGGAGGAGAGAGAGAGAGAGAGAGAGAGAGAGAGAGAGAGAGAGAAGAGAGAGTAGAGAAGAGAAGAGAAGAGAAGAGAAGAGAAGAGAAGAGAAGAGAAGAGAAGAGAAGAGAAGAGAGAGTAGAGAAGTAGAGGTGAGCATGTGGAGACAGAGGGGGGAAGGGAATGAGGAGAGAAGGGAAATGGAAGTAGAGAAAGAGCAAGAGCTAGTATCTGTATTTCTTCACCCCAACCTCAGCATAACTTGCAAAGAATATTAATAGTCTTTTACTTCTATGTATTGTCAAAGAGATCTTTCATATTAAGAAATGGTTTGAGTTCCCAAAGGAACAATTCCAACAAGGAAACAAATCCATTTCCTCATTTTCCACTTCCCATATAAAACTACCCAGCTTAACCACTATGAATTAATCCTTTTTGTTAATATCTTAGAGCCTATAACAATAAGCCTGCATATGTTCATGTACACATTTCTGCAGGTGAATGCACACAGCCGACAACACTACACTTTGAATAGTCTAGTCATCAGTAGTGCATTACTCTCTGGTTATGATTTCAATATTTAATCCAGTAGCAGTGTTTGTCCTTTCCTGTATTCTCCTTCCATGTGCCTAGCTTACCAGCTGTTTTTCTTCATTGAACATGTGCATTTAATGTTTATATTGATTACTAAGGGAGGATTGATGTTGTGATTGTGTGCCTATTATGTTTTCTTAACCTATCTCTTTAACTCTTATGAATCTAGGCTGATGAGTGAATATATATGCATGACTTGTTCATCCTGGTGTGTGGTATGTGGTTGTGTGTGTAGACAACTAGCTGTAGTGTCTTAACTATGCTTTTACCACTTTTCTGTTATGCTGGATGACAATGAAGATCTTGTTTCCAAGGCTGTGTTATTTTGTATGCTTGTTTAACATTAACTCAAAGTTTCTCTTATAATATAGTAGACTGCTATAGATACTGCTATGAAATTGTATTTTATCACTAATTCTTTTGTTTGTTAGTTTGAGACAGGGTTTCTCAGTGTACTCCTGGCTGTCTTACAACTCCTTCTGTAGACCGTGCTGGCCTCTGACTCACAGAGTTGGCCTGATTCTCCCATGTACTATAATGAAAGGCATGTGCCATCACCTCTGAGAAGCACAGCTTCTCCATGATTTTTATTTCAAATTGGATATTTTATTTACCATTCAAATGTTATCCCCTTTCCTGGTTTCCCCTCCAAAAATGCCCTATGCTATTCTTTCTCTCCCTGCTTCTATGAGCATGTTCTTCTATCCACTCCTGCTTCCTGGCCCTGGCACTCCTCTAAGCTGGAGCATCAAGCCTTCACAGGATAAAGGCCTTTTCTCCCATTGATATCAGACAAGACCATCCTCTGTTACATGTGCAGATGGAGCCATGAGTCCCTCCATGTGTACTCTCTGGTTAATAGTTTAGTCCCTGGGAGCTCTAAGGGGTTGCAAATCACTTTGGCTCCTTCAGTCCTTTCTCTAACTCCTCCATAGGGGACTCCACACTCAGTCCAATGGCAGGCTGCTAACAGCTGCCTCTCTATTTGTCAGGCTCTGGCAGAGCCTATCAGGAGACAGCTTTATCAGGCTCCTGTCAGCAGTCACTTCTTGAATCCCAAAAATGTTTGCACTTGGTGACTCTATATGGGATCCCCAGGTGTGACAGTCTCTGGATGCAACTCCTTCAGTCTCTGTTCCACTTTGTCTCCTTGAATATTCCTCTTTTGAATATTTTGTCCCTCTTTCTAAAAAAGACAGAAGCACCCACACTTTGGTCTTTCCTTTTCTTGAGCTTCATATGCTCTGTGAATTGTATCTTGGATATTCTGAGCTTTTGGGCTAATTCTACTTATTAGTGAGTGTATACTCACTAATGTGTGTTCTCTAGTGACTGGGTTACCTCACTCAGGATGATATTTTCTAGTTCCATCCATTTTCCTAAGAATTTCATGAATTCATTTGTTTTTAATACCTGAGTAGTTCTCCGTTGCATAAATGTACCATATTTACTGTATCCATTCCTCTATTGAAGAACATCTGGGTTCATTCCAGCTTCTGGCTACTATAAGTAAGGCTTTTATGAAAATAGTTAGCATGTGTCCTTGTTCTATGTTAGAACATCTGTTGCGTACATGCCCAGGAGTGATATAGATTCTTAAGTACTGAAATGCTACCATTACCTTTGGTTTTACAGTTGCAATTGATGGCCCAGGACTGAGGGGGTCATGCAAAGGAGTCGAGGCTTCACACCATGAAGAGAGTCTATGAGAGGCTATTGTTGAAGCCAAGTTACAGTGGAAGACAGCAACATTTTGGTGATGCCAGTACCATGAATGACCACCAAGAACAGCAGCAATAGTGGAGTACAGGCATCTGAAGCCAAGAGGAAAAGCTGTGTGCTACAAAGGACAGGGCTGGAGGAGCCCTTGGAGGAGCCCAGAAGATTGTGAGTTGGATGCCAGTCATTGGACAATTGGAGTTTAAATTTGGTTTTGATTGTGATTGTGCCCTAATATTTTTCCCTCTTGAAGGAAGAATGTTTGTGCAGGAATAGAAACCCTGACTAAGATACCATGTATTACTGTAAAGCCCAGAGAGAGAAAAAAAAATAAAAGACAAGAAAGAAAGAAAGAAAGAAAGAAAGAAAGAAAGAAAGAAAAAAATAAAGAAGAAAGGAAAGTAGGAAAGAAGGAAAGAAAGAGATAGAAACTATGTCTATGAAAATGCATGTATCTGGATAAAAATGTGCATATGTATTCATTTTTAAAACTAACATTAAAAAGAAAGTTAATACAATAGATAATGTATAAAATATTGCCACTTCCAATAGCCCAACATTTTATGAAAATTCATCCTAGAAATGATCCAATATTTGGCAGAAAGTCAAGTACATTGTTAAATTTCTAGAGTTTAGATGATGAATTTTTCACTGGCTTTCTCTCCACAACTCTACGAGGCCACACTTAACAAGTTAATCTGTGTCTGAAGAAGGATAAAGTATTTCCTGTCAGAGGAAAAGAGTTTTCAAAAGACTTTTAAAATCTTTTATTTGTTAGCCTGGACCAGTTTCATAGCAACCTATCATTCATATACTCAGATCCACTTGTGAGTCTGTCTGTCCATTAAGGTCTTTAAAATGGTTCTAACAGCCTAGTTCATTGTTCATTAATAAAGGGTTTATATCTACACATTGACATTTGCTTACTCCCTACTAGGGGTTTTATAGTTACCACTGAGTTCCAAAATGGATCAGTTGTAGATTCAAGGATTCCTATTCAGACTGTTGAAGACATCTTTCTTCTAGAGAGAGGGGGCAGGGAGGAAGGAAGGAAGGAGTGAAGGAAAAGAAAGAAAACAAACTTCATTTTAAAAGATTTTTCTCTAGTTAATTTTCATTTCACTGAAATGTCTTATTGTTTAAATTTCCCAATTATATGATGGTTCATAATTTTATTTTAAGTCTTTTTTTATTAGATATTTTCTTTATTTACATTTCAAATGCTATCCCAAAAGTTCCCTATACCCTCCCCCCACCCTGATCCCCCACCTGCCCACTCCCAGTTCCTGGCCCTGGTGTTCCCCTCTACTGGGGCATATAAAGTTTGTAAGACCAAGGGGCCTCTCTTTCCAGTGATGGCCCACTAGGCCATCTTCTGCTACATATGCATCTAGAGACACAAGCTCTGGGGTACTGTTTAGTTCATATTCTTGTTCCACCTAAAGGGTTGTAGACCCCTTCAACTCCTTGGGTAATTTCTCTAGCTCCTCCATTATGGGCTCTGTGTTCCATCCTATAGGTGAATGTAAGCATCCCCATCTGTGTTTGCCAGGCACTGGCATAGCCTCACTCGAGATAGTTATATCAGGGTCCTTTCATCCAAATCTTGCTGGCATATACAATAGTATCTACATTTGGTGGCTGATTATGGGATGGATCCCCGGGTGGGGTAATCTCTGGATGGTCCATCCTATCGTCTTAGCTCCAATCTTTATCTCTGTAACTCCTTTCATGGGTGTTTTGTTCTCTATTCTAAGAAGGAATGAAGCATGCATACTTTGGTTTCGTTCTTCTTGATTTTCTTGTGTTTTACAAGTTGTATCTTGAGTATTCTATGGATACAGAAAATGTGGTACATTTACAAAATGGAGTACTACTCAGCTATTAAAAACAATGAATTTATGAAATTCTTGGGCAAATGGATGTATCTGGAGGAAATCATCCTTAGTGGGGTAACCCAATCACAAAAGAAATCATTTTAAGTCTTATAATTTGGAAATTCCTATCAATTGAATGTAAGGATCGACTCTAGGCTGAGCAAGGAGTGACAAAATGTACTCGAATCTGATGTGTATGTTTGTGTGTGTGTTTGTGTGTGTGTGTGCATGTGTACACACACACACACACACACACACACACACACATTCGATAGAAAGAGAAATAGAGAGAGGAGAGAGGGGGCATAGGAACCAATATTAGATAAGCTTTAAGATCTCAGATGTAACTAAAGAGGCACTCATTGAAATATAACTCTAATTATCTTTGTTGAGTTTTCTTATCAAAATCAATGAATCACAGAAGACTTAATAGATTTATCTTTGTTAAAAGCTATATTTATCATGGTCTTTTAATTAGAGTTCAATAAAAGATTAACATTTTTTTTAAATCTAGTCTTTCAAGCAAGCAAAGATCCCATCTTGTCTAAAGTAGGTTTTTGCCTCTTGTTGATTTTATGTTTCCATAAAGTATTTTTAAAAATAAATCCAAAAAAATCCCTATTTCTCAAATTTCATAATATTAATATGGCTGCCTAATTCATTTACTCAATTTTGCATAGACACATGACTGTTGCCTGATACTCTAAGGGTAGAGAAACCTTGCCCCTATAACTGACTCTTAAAATTTCTCTGAAGCTCTTGTAGTCAAAACTCCTTTTTTACTATTTGTAGAAAGTAAGTAGTGGTGTTTGCATGTATGAGATACATATCTCCTCAGCATTACAAGAACTATATGGAAACTCATGGTGACAGAAAGAAGATCTGGCTTTACTTGCTGGATCCTGCACAGCACAAACACAGTCACTGCCAAGATGCTGCTTCCAGAAACTGATTCATGGAGAATAACTGTATATTTACTACTGTTTCATTTTGTAAACAACATTCCTCCCTTTGTGGAACATGGATTCCCCATATGCAATACTTCTGCGTTATAAGGGAAATTTTCAGTCCTCCCCTTTTACATCAATGGCTGCAGAAGTTAGCTCATGGTTCATCTTTATTAACAACAAATATCATCTTTTCTATACGTTCCATTTATTCTCTCTCTACATTTCTTGCTAATGTTTGGAAGCTCTGGGTTGAACAATGAAAAATAATCTGGAGCTCTCTGGAAGAAACAAACCAGATTTTTAGAAGTAATCTTTTTTTTTTTTTTTTTTTTTTTTTTTTTTTTGGTTTTTCGAGACAGGGTTTCTCTGTATAGCCCTGGCTGTCCTGGAACTCACTTTGTAGACCAGGCTGGCCTTGAACTCAGAAATCTGCCTGCCTCTGCCTCCCAAGTGCTGGGATTAAAGGTGTGCGCCACCACCGCCCGGTAGAAGTAATCTTTTTTAAAAAATCAAAACAATTACAAATACAAATTTCAACTTGACATGGATTTGAGATTATACACAGGTCAGACAGACTGTCTACAAAATTGAGTTGATCAATAGGATGAATAGAAAGCAAGTCATTCCTTTGGATCACAGTTGAAACATTTTTGTCAATGTATGGGTATCTGAGAACACTTCAAGTTAGCATGGTCAGTTCCCTCACTTTAGCAGACCTGCAAGCTCTAAGGAGTTGAATCCCACTAAATCTGAGTCATTTAAACAAGATGACTGTTGTGCTTCATTTCTAGTTTGGTGTATAACAAGTAACTTCAGACATTGGAAGTGATTTGACAAATTTTCACAAATATTTCCAGATGAAGTGTAGGTAGATTTTGGGAACACATTGTGGATTACAAAATGTTCAAAGCAGTCTTGAAATAAATTATCACTCTTCTTGAGATCTAGATTTAAATATTCTAGGAGTTTTCAAATTAATTTATAATTTTATGAATTATGAGGTTGCAGTAGAACATTTTAAAAGGAACAAGAGACAGACTTACAACAACTTGTGTTACTTTCTTTAGTAGGTTCAGTTTTTGCACTTTCTTCAGCCTATGCTCAAAGTATGTACATTGTAGTACATATATCAGTAAAGAATGTGACTGTATAACCCTGACAAGAATATGTATGTAGTCAAAATAATATCATTTATGTATATATGTGGTCTTTTTACATTTATCCAAAGACCTATCAAATTTTAAAATACTCTAATGACCAAATCACTACACCCAGATAGTTCAAAAAAGTCAGATTGAAAGGTAGTAAGAAAATATTATTAATGTCATTATCAAAAGAATATTCTAGAATCCAGGAAATGTTAGTAATTGCCCTTTCTTTCAATGAGATAAATGACATGACCTCATTAAGCTTTGCCATCTTGACAAAAAAATCAGCATCACCTAGGAGTATAGAAACTTAATTGAAGAAATGTGAATATCAGGCTGGCTTGTAGGCATTTCTACAGAACATTCTCTCTCTTTTTGTTTATTAGATATTTTCTTTATCTACATTTCAAATGTTATCCTTTTTCAAGGTCCCCACTAGAAAACCCCTACCCCATCCCCACTCTCTCTGATTCTGTAAGAGTTTTCCCCCACCTACCCACGCAACGCTGCCTACCTGCCCTTGCATTCCCCTACATTGAAATGACCAGCCTTCATAGGACCAAGGACCTCTTCTCCCATTGATGTCAAACAAGGCCTTCCTCTGCTACATATGCAGGTGGAGCCATGAGCCCTTCCTTGGTTTATGGTTTAGTCCCTGGGAGGTTTGAGGAGTCTGGTCAGTTGACATTTTAGTTCTTATTGTGGGGTTGCAAACTCCTTCAGTTCCTTTAGACCTTTCTCTAACTCCTTCATTGGGGATGCCATGCTTAGTCCAATTGTTGGCTGATAAGAACTGCCTCTCTATTTGTCAGGTTCTGGCAGAGCCTGTCAGGAGACAGCTATATCAGTCTCCTGTCAGCAAGTACTTCATGGATTCTCAATAGAGTTTACATTTTGTGACTCTATATGGGATGGATCCCCAGTTTAGACAGTCTCTGGATGGTCATTCCTTCAGTCTCTGTTCTACACTATCTCCATATTTCTTCCCTGGAATATTTTGCTCCCCTTTCTAAGAAGGACAAAAGCACCCACACTTTGGTCTTCCCTCTTCTTGAGTTTCATGCGGTCTGTGAATTGTACCTTGGGTATTGTATCTTGGGATAATTCCACTTACTAGTGAGTGCTTACCATGTGTGTTCTTTTGTGACTGGGTTACCTCACTCAGGATGATATCCTCCAGATACATCCATTTGCCTAAGAACTTCATGAATTCATTGTTTTTAATAGCTGAGTAGTACTCCATTGTGTAAATGTACCACATTTTCTGTATCTATTATTTTGTTAAAATACATCTGGGTTCATTCCACTTTCTGGTTATTGCAAATAAGATTGCTATGAGCATAGTGAAGCAGGTGTCCTCGATATATATTGGAACATCTCAGTAGTGGTATAGCTGGTTTCTCTGGTAATACTATGTCCAGTTTTCCGAGGAACCACAAGACAGATTTCCAGAGTGGTTGTACTAGCTTCCAGTCCTACTAACAATGGAGGAGTATTCCTCTTCCTCTATATCCTCACCAGTATCTGCTGTTACCTGAGCTTTTGATCTTATTATGCCTGGTGTGAGGTGGAATCTTAGGATTATTTTGATTTGCATTTCCTTGATTACTAAGTATCTTGAACTTCTCTGTAGATGCTTTTTGGCCATTTGATATTTCTCAGTTTAGAACTCTTTGTTTAGCTCTGTACTCCAATTTTAATAGGGGTATTTGATTCTGTAGAGTCTAACTTCTTGAGTTTTTTGTATATGTTGGATATTAGTCCTCTGTACGATGTATGATTGGAAAAGATCTTTTCCCAAATCTGCCATCATGCCTTTTTGTCCTATTGATAGTGCCCTTTGCCTTACAGAAGCTTTGCAATTTTATGAGGTCCAATTTGGTGATTCTTGATCTCAGAGCACAAGCAATTGGTGTTCTGTTCGGGAAATTTTTCCCTTTGCTCAGGTGTCCAAGACTCTTCCCCACTTTTTCCTCTGTTAATTTTAGGGTATCTGGCTTTATGTTTAGGTCCTTGATCTACCTGGATTTGGGCTTTATACAGGGGGGAGAATGGCTTGGTTTGTATTGTTCTATGTGCTAACCGTCAGTTGAACCAGCACAATTCATTGACAATGCTATCTTTTTTTGACTGGGTGGTTTTAACTCCTTTGTCAAAGATCAAGTAACCAAAGATATGGGAATTCATTTCTGTGTTTTCAATTCTATTCCATTGATTTTCCTGCCTGTTTCTGTACTAATACAATACATGTATTTCACTATTCTTCTCTAATATAGCTTGAGGTCAAGGATAGTGATTCCCCCAGAAGTTCTTTTATTGTTGAGAGTACTTTTCACTATCATGTTTTTTTATTTATTTATTATTTTTTTTTACTACTATTGCAAATAAACTTGGAAATTTCTCTTTCTAACTCAATGAATTGAGTTGGAATTTTGATAGGGATTACATTGAATTTGTAGATTGTTGTCAGCAAAATGGCCATTTTTACTTTATTCATTTTAAAAATCAATGAACATGGAAAATCTTTTTGTCTTCTGAGATCTTCGGTTTCTTTCTTCAGAGTCTTGAAGTTCTAGTCATACAGATCTTTCACTTGCTTATTTAGAGTCACATTGTGGTATTTTAAATTATTTGTAAATATTGTGAAGCGTGTCGTTTCTCTAATTTCTTTCTCAGCCTGTTTATCCTTTGAGTCGAGGAAGGCTATTGATTTGTTTGAGTTAATTTTATGTGCAGCCCCTCTAATATACAACTTTTTATATACAACCCTCTAAAGTTGTTTAAGAGTTCTCTGGTGGAATTTTTGGGGTCACTTAAGTATACTGTCATAGCATCTGCAAGTAGTGATATTTTGACATCTTCCTTTACAATTTGTATTCCTTTGCCCTCTCTAGTTGTCTAATTGCTCTGGCTAGAAATTCCAGTACTAAATTTAATAGGTAAGGAGAGAATGGGAAGCCTTATCTAGTCCCTGATCTTAGTGGGATTGCTTCATATTTCCCTCCATTTAGTTTGATGTTGACTATTGATTTGCTGTATATTGCTTTTACTATGTTTAGATACAGGCCTTAAATTCCTGATCTTCCCAAGACTTTTACCACGAAGGAGTGTTGAATTTTGCCAAATGTTTTCTCAGATTCTAATGAGATTATCATGAATTTTATTTTTTCCTTTGAATTTGTTTATATAGTGATTACTTAGTTGGATTTCTGTGTATTGAACCACCTCTGCATCCTGGGATAAAGTCTACTTGATCATGATGAACCATGGTTTTGATGTGTTCCTGGATCTCCTTTGTGAGAATTTTATTTTTGCATTGATATTTATAAGGGAAATTGATCTGAAGTTCTCATTCTTTGTTGAGTCTTTGTGTGGTTTAGGTATAAGCATAGTTGTGACTTCATAGGACAAATTGGGTAGTGTTCCTTCTGTTTCTATTTTGTGAAATAGTTTGAAAGGTATTGGTATTAGGTCTTCTTTGGGGTCTGAGAATTCTGCACTAAAACCATCTGGCTATGGGCTTTCTTTTCTTTTCTTTTTTTTTTTTTTTGGAAACTTTTAATAAATGCTATTTCTTTAGGGGACATGGGATTGTTTAGATGTTTTATCTGATCCTGATTTAATTTTGGCTCCTGTCTAGTAATTTTTCCATTTCAGCCAAATTTTCTAGTTTTGTTGAGTATAGGCTTTTGCAATAGGAACTGATGACTTTTTTGAATTTTCTCGCTTTTTGTTTTTATGTTTCTCTTTTTATTTGCGATTTTGTTAATTTAGATACTGTCTCTGTGTCAGCCGGTTACTCTGGCTAAGTGTTTATCTATGTTGTTTGCTTTCTCAAAGAACCAGCTACTTGTTTTTTGATTCTTTGTATAGTATTTTTGTTGTTGTTGTTGAAAGTTTTCAATCTCTCCTACATCTATTATCCTTAGGTTTGATCTTCTCTTTGTGTCCTGGATTTCTTGGATGTTTTGGGTTAGGAGCTTTTTGCACTTTGCATTTTCTTTGACTGTTGTGTCAATGTTTTCTTTGCAAACTTCTGTACCTGAGATTCTCTTTTCTATCTTTTGTATTCTGTTGGTATTTCTTGCATCTATGACTCCTGATCTCCTTCCTAGATTTTTTATATTTAAGGTTGTCTCCCTTTCTGATTTCTTTATTGATTCTATGTCCATTTTTAGATCCTGGATCATTTTGTTCAATTCCTTTGCCTGTTTGGTTGTGGTTTTCTATAATTCTTTAAGGGATTTTTGTTTTTCCTCTTTAAGAGCTTCTACTTATTTACTGTGTTCTTCTTTATTTCCTTAAGGGAGTTATTTAAGTCCTTCTTAAAGTTGTCTATCATCATCATTAAAATTGATTTAAATCAGAATCTTGCTTTTCCAGTATCATATATGGTGGGAGAACTAGGTTCTGATGATGCCAAGTAATCTTGGTTTCTGTTGCTTGTGTTCTTGTGCTTGCCTCTTGTCTTCTGGTTATCTCTATTGCTATCTGCAACTTTTGTCTCTGACTAGAGTCTGTCCCTCCTGTGGTCCTGGTTATGGCAGAACTCCTGGGAGTCCAGTTGTCTCTGTGATGCTGTGATTCTGGGATACTGTGATCCTGAGATTCTGGGTGTGTCAGAGCTCCTGGGATTCTGCTTCTGTGTCATTCTGCTTCTGTGATTCTGAAATTCTGGTGTGTCCAAGCTCCTGAGATCCTGTGATCCTATGATCCTGGGCATTTTAGAGTACCTGGGATTTGAACTTCCTCTGTGTGTCTTGGAACTAGATGTGGAGCACCTAAGGTCTGCTCAGGGCACTGGCTCATACCATAAGGAACTTGTTCTGTGGGACTGTGATAGGCAGCCTATTTTGGTTGAATGGGGCTTGCAGTAGAAAACACTGCAAGGGACAGAAAAGTGAGCCATGTTCCCAGAGACAGGTGCCTGACACCACAGTGCCCCCACCTCCACAATTCTGTGACTATCAGTCACACAGACAATATTCTAAGCTTCTGGCATTCTGGCTAGACTCCATCCCCACAGTTACCTGACTGTAGACAGGTATACTCCTCCTCACAGTTACCTGGCAAGAGTAAGAGAGTCCAGCCCACTATAAAAGGGGTTACTTGGCTCCTCCTCACTCTCTTTAAGCCCTCACCTTTCTTACACTCTATCCCTCCTTCTCTCTTTCCCTTTCTTCACTCTCTCCATGTGGCCATAGCCTCTCTCTCTCTCTCTCTCTCTCTCTATCTCTCTCTCTCTTTCTACTTTCTCTCTTTTGCACTGCCTTTCTAAAATAAAGCTCTAAAACGATAGACTGTCTCTGCTCATCAAGGCCCATCATTTTTGAACAGTGGGATAGGCTTTCTCCTAATGCACTGTGTCCAACCTCCTGCAAGAAGTCCTTCCTGCACTGCAGCCATGGACCAGACTAAGTACACACATCCCTGTGGGAACCATCAAGTACCCTCTCCCCCTGCCCTCACCTCCCTTCATGCCCAGGGCTCAGTGCCACCCCTGGGGCTTCTATTCTATTCTCAGCTTTTTAGAGGTGTCCACAGGTGTATGGGATGCCCGAAGCTGGGAACCTGGTGCCTAGGACTTCCCCTTGTCCACCACCTGCAGAGCTGGGGTCAGTGGCTTAACATAGCCAGACATTCACCCAGGGACATGTGGAAAATGTGTGGTAGTCCTCCCACTTCTGCCCACCCAGAATACCAGAACTGTGGCGGGACATGGGTTCTCTCCCCTCTTTCCTCCACACCCAAGACCCTGTATTGTTCCACTGGCCGACAGGGGTTCCTGTGTCCCTTGGTTCTAGCCATCCCAGTTACTAGTGGTCTTGGGAAAGATGTTGTAGTCTCTTCACCTATCATTCTGTATGTATTAGAGCACCTTGGAGTCAAGCTTCCTTTGGGTGTTGTGGGAAGTACCCAAGGTCTGCTCAGAGCACTGGCTCAGACTGAAAGGTATATGGAATCTTTTCATTACTTATGTTTAATGTGGGAGAGCTCATTGCATTGCAGGCAGTGCTGTCTCTAAGAAGATATTCTGGGGTGTTTAAGAAAGAAAGCCCAGAAAATCATGGAAATCAATTCAGAAACAATATTTCACTGTGGTCCTTACCCTAGTATATTCCATGATGGACTGGGATTAGCTAATGTGTACAAAATCAACCCTCTCCTCAATCTAGGTGCTTTTGGACATAATGATTAAGATAGAAACATAAAGCAAACTAGGACAGCATGTCCGCAACTTCATCTGCTATATAATCTGGGACAAGGACTACTAAGGTAGCTCAGTGACACAACCCCAAGGAATGACCCCAAGTTTGGCTGCATGGTTTTAATCCCTGAAGTCCATGCTGTAGATGAAGAGAACTGATTCTTATGTAAACAGCAATATACAGCAAGTAATTTAGGTAAAAGCTATCAATCCTGATATTGTATGTCATATTGGAAGATTAGAAACATCAATAGGGAACGTTGTTTACTTTTGATAGCCGAAAACAACAACTGCATAATAGCTTTAAGAAAATACTGGACATTCAAAATATGATCACAAATTTGTGCTTTTTTTTTAATCCCTTGAAGACACAAAATAGAACAAGGGATAGAAAGGAGAGTATAATAAAAAAGTGGAATAATTAGACAGAATAATGTGTTTATAAATCATTGGGAAAGAATGATTGCTAAGCTAATGTGAAATTTCAGACAGGCAAACACATCACCTCTTGAGGAATAGATATAAAAATAATGTAAGAATGCACAACATATTAAAGCCAACAACCTACTCGATGGTAAAATGTAGATTTATTGGTTGCATGCAGAATATTTTTCATCCTGTGCTATGGAAAAACAAAACAAAATGCAGAGCCATGGGTGTGTGGGAAGAAGGTGGTTGGAGAGAATCCACATCTCTCAAAGTTCCTGTGCTCTTGGTGGGTAGAGTGGAAGGACTGCTGGAAACTATCCACATGGCCCCAGTGGGCATCTAGCTATGTGAAACCACTGACCCCACCCAGTGGGGGTTAAAGGGCAGCCCCCCCTCCAGGTACCAGGTTCTCAGTCTCTGGAATGTTATGCTGGAAATGGCAGAGGAGCTGAGAACAGAATAGGGGACATTCAGCCCCAGAGGAGAAAGGAAGAGAGGTCAGGGAGGAGAAGGGGCCACTGGGTGGTTCCCATGCAGGCGAGAGTCCTTCAGAGACAGTCTATGGCTTTAGAGCTTTATTATAGAAAGGCAAGAGGAAAGAGAGAAGATAAAAAGAGAGAGAAAGAGACCAGCCATGGCCAAGAGGAAAGAAGGGGGAAGAGAAAGAGAGAAAGAAAGTTAGAGAATAAGAAAGGTGAAGGCTTAGAGAGAGAGAGAGGTAAAAGATTAGAGAGCAAGAGAGTGAGGAGGGGCCAAGTAGCCCCTCTTATAGTGGGCTGCTATCTTGCTGTTGCTAGGTAACTGTGAAGGAGTCTAGCCAGAATGCCAGAAGCTTGGGACATTGTCTAGGTGACTGCTAGCCACATGCTCTCTTGTGGGGCTATCAGGGGTGGTAATTTTGACAGGAGCCAGGGTTCCGGGAGACATAATCAAACACCTATTGTCCCATATAGGTGGAAATTACCACCCATCGGGTACAACCAGGTTTCAAAACCTTAGCTGGACTGGAGACCAGGCTGTCTGTGCATACATAGCCTATTGTCCCACAACAAAAACTATACCTTGGGTGTTTTATGACAAGCTTCTGGACAATATGAGTTTCAGGAACATGAGGAAAAAGGCAGGTAAAACAGAGACTCCTGCCTGTGATGGAAGCAACCTGAAGCAATGCTTTTAGAAAGGACACTGTGGGCAATTTAATCTGCTGATCAATCCTTGTCCATTTACCTGGGAGTTCCTTAAGGGCTCATGCATTATCCCTTAAGTAATACATTGTCTTTATATTCTCTCGATACTCTGCCAGCCTTTTAAACAATTTACTCTGTTCATGATATCTCAGATGTTGTGATGAAAACAATGAAAGAGCGAATGTATTGCTTTGTGGCATGTGTCACATGGAGCTGAGAGATGATTTAAGTAGTTTGGCTCATTTAAAAAAGGTCAATATTTGGGAAGCGATCTAGAGGAGCTACTTTTGCTGAGCAAGTGGAAGCTGCCAAAGATGATGAGGTTGCTGATAACCTCATTGGAGTAACCAGAGCTCACCATCTCTTCACTACAGAATTCTGTTGGCTTCCTTCATCAGTCTCGATGTTTCAAGGTTCTCCTAAGTGGTCACATGACCATGCTAGACGGGATGTATTTTCATTATCAAGAAGAAGAAAGACTTTTCTTCTTTTTGTGAAGTTTATTCAAGGATGCATGCTAACTATAGAATTTTAAGAATGTATTGTGTTTTCAATGATATTGAGTACTTGAAAATTAAAAAATGTAGTTTTGCCTTGAGTTGTTGTAAGGATGGTGTTGGCATGCTTTGTAAGACTGAATTTGTTGGTATCAGCAGTATGTGTTTCCTAGCTTTGTGGTTGAGTCATGACTTTTTAGTAAAATATCATTGCATGCAAATAATATTAGTGCCACATAAATCCGACTGGTGACTCTAAAGGACACAGGAGCAAAGCTGTCTCCCAGTTACTCTGCAGCTTCTCTGTGAACTGCTTCTGTTTTAATACAGAGAGATGAAGAAAGTAGAGAATCAGAGAAACAACTACATACAACACCAGAAAAGTTACACAGAATTTTTTGAGATGTGGATAGGCTTGGGATTGACATTAATTACTTGTCAGATCTGAAAGGAGAGTGGTGTAGAGGATCAATATTATTACTCACACTCGTAGATTAGAGAATCCAGCATATATAAATATTAATAGCATGTCTTTGACCTTCACAAAAGTGGGAGTAAAGTCTACTGATTTCAAGATTACTAGCTATTTCATTCTTCAATAAAACAAACAAAACCAAAAAAACTATGCTTTCCTGAGTAAAGGAGAAGCAGGATCACACTGAGAACCTAAGAAAACATCTCATATCCAACACTCAGCTGAAGTACGTCTACAGCTGTTACAGACTCCTGAGGACATTTGGGAAGGCCTCTTTAAGATTTTCAAATGAATTCATTGTTTTTAATAGCTGAGTAGTACTCCATTGTGTAAATGTACCACATTTTCTGTATCCATTCCTCTGTGGAGAGACATCTGGGTTCTTTCCAGCTTCTGACTATTATAAATAAGGCTGCTATGAACATAGTGGAGCATGTGTTCTTATTACGAGTTGGAACATCTTCTGGGAATATGCCTAGGAGAAGAATTGCTGGATCTTCTAGTAATACTATGTCCAATTTTCTGAAGAACTGCCAGACTGATTTCCAGAGTGGTTGTACAAGCTTGCAATCCCACCAGCAATGGAGGAGTGTTCCTCTTTATCCACATCCTTGCCAGCATCTGCTGTCACCTGAATTTTTGATCTTAGCCATTCTTGCTCAAGTGAGGTAGAATCTCAAGGTTGTTTAGATGTGCATTTCCATTATGATTAAGGTTGTTGAATATTTTTCTCAGGTGCTTCTAAGCCCTTCGGTATTCCTCATTTGAGAATTCTTTGTTTAGCACTGTACCCCATTTTTAAAAGGGGTTATTTTCATTTCTGGAGTCCAGCTTATTGAGCTCTTTGTATATATTGGATATTAGTCCCCTATCAAATTTAGGATTGGTAAAAATCCTTTCCCAATATGTTGGTGGCCTTTTTGTCTTATTGACAGTGTCTTTTGCCTTACCGAAGTTGTACAATTTCATGAGGTCCCATTTGTCAATTTTTGATCTTACAGCACAAGCCATTGCTGTTCTGTTTAGGAATCTTTCCCCAGTGCCCATGTCTTCAAGGCTTTCCCCCACTTTCTCCTCTATTAATTTTAGTGTCTTTGGTTTTATGTGTAGTTCTTTGATCCACTTAGACTTGAGCTTTGTACAATGAGATAAGAAAGGATCATTTTGCATTCTTCTACATGATAACTGCCAGTTGTGTCAGCACCATTTGTTGAAAATGCTCTCTTTTTTCCACTGGATGGTTTTTGCTCCCTTGTCAAAGATCAAGTGACCATATGTGTGTGGATTCATTTCTGAGTCTTCAATTCTATTCCATTGATCTACCTGTCTGTCACTGTACCAGTACCATTCAGGTTTTATCACAATTGCTCTGTAGTACAGCTTGATGTCAGGGATGGTGATTCCACCAGAGGTTCTTCTATTGTTGAGAATAGTTTTTGCTATCCTAGGTTTTTTATTATTCCAAATGAATTTGCAAATTGCCCTTTCTAACTCAGAACTGAGTTGGAATTTTGATGGAGATTGCATTGAAATTCCTGGACAAATGGATGTATCTGGAGAATATCATCCTTAGTGAGGTAACCCAATCATGAAAGAAGTCACTTGATATGCACTCACTGATAAGTGAATACCATCCCAGAAATTTAGAATACCCAAGATATAATTTGCAAAACACAAGAAAATCAATAAGAACAAAGACCAAAGTGTGTATACTTCATTCCTCCTTAGAATAGGGAACAAAACACTTATGGAAAGAGTTACAGAGACAACGTTTGGAGCTAAGATGAAAGGTTGGACCATCCAGAGACTACCCTACCTGGGGATCAATCCCATAATCAGCCACCAAACCCAGATACTATTTCAAATGACAGCAAGATTTTGCTGAAAGCACCCTGATATAGATATCTTGAGTGAGGCTATGCCAGTGCCTGGCAAATACAGAAGTGGTTGCTCATAGTCACCTATAGGATGGAACGCAGGGAGCCAATGAAGGAAATAGAGAAAGTACCCAAGGAGCTGAGGGGGTTTGCAACCCTATAGGTAGACAACAATATGAACTAGCCAGTACCCCCAGATCTCATGTCTTTAGCTGCATATGTAGCAGAAGATGACCTAGTCAGCCATCCATGGGAAGAGATGCACTTTGGTCTTGCAAACTTTATATGCCCCAGTACAGGGGAACGCCAGGGCAAAGAAGTAGGAGTGGGTGGGTAGGGGAGCAGGGCAGGGGGAGGGTATAGTGGTCTTTTGGGATAGCTTTTGAAATGTAAATAAAGTAAATATGTAATAAAAATATTTTCACATGAAAAAAATTAAAGAAATCTATGTCTCAGAACGTTCACCAGATGGACAGCCTATAAATGGTCATTAACTGAGTAGAGGCAAATTTATAAAACTGGTCATAGTTCACTGTTGTTTTTCTCTTTAGTTAGTCCCTGACCCCATGATTCTCCTGACTCAGCTTGTGCTACTTAGCTCACACATGTACGCCATGCTTCCATGACTAGCAAAAATTTCAAGTCATAATATAAAACTCTTTCAATTTGTTTACAGTACAATTTTTGTCTACCATTTCTTTCCTCCAATGATTACTCTTGAGCAATGACTATGTAGGCTGGATTTTTTCAGCAGAGGGACTGTGTTATGTGACTGATCTCTTGTGTAAAATACAAATTACTTCATTAAACCCTCAGAGCAAAACTAAATTTAAAGTTTAAAAAAATAGGAATTAGGAAAACTATTTAGCTGAGACAAACCCACATAGATATGGCTGGGTCACCAGCATCTTCACATGGCTAGAAATATGGGTTTGTTTCACCAGACACCATTTAAGAGAAAATAGATTATGGGAACATATCAGGATTTTAAAGCAGGTTGGCATGAAATGTTCATAATGAAATGAAGTAACAGAATAAGAAGAAATGATCAGAAGTGGCATCATTTTCAGAATTCTGCTGTCTAGTCACTTACAGAGTAAGTCCTTGATAGCTAGTTCACATGGTAATAAAAACACTCTGTTCCTAGTCTCATGGCTTGCATTTGTATACATGGCTATCACATGGTAATGGTAGAAACACTCTGTTCCTAATCTCATGGCTTGTATTTGCATACATGGCTATCACATGGTAATGGTGGAAACACTCTGTTCCTAATCTCATGGCTTGTATTTGCATACATGGCTATCACATGGTAATTGTAGAAACACTCTCTTCCTAATCTCATGGCTTGTATTTGCATACATGGCTATCAGATGGTAATGGAGGAAACACTCTGTTCCTAGTCTCTGTTTGACTCTCTCATAGCTTTCATTAGAAATCTTTTTAAGGAGTGTATGTGGGGCAGAGACTCATAATTCTGAGCAGCTACCACCGAGGGCAAAGAGAGACATGAACACAGTTAATATGAACTCTGGATATTGTAAACAGGAACACCACATACATCCTCCAGACTATGACAGACATAGTCATTCAAATAACAAATACATCTGAATGAAATGTAAGTAGTACAACGAACTTTTGCAAACAAAACAGTTTTCCCTTCTTTACATTTTCTTGTATTTCAAATAATTTGCACAATGGAATGCCATGCCATGAAGGGAACGTATTAACTAGTACTATAGAGCTCTACCATTTAAAAGTAAATCTTACAGACTAGTATAAGATATAAAATGTCTAGTTTGCTGTATTTGTTTTATATTCCAAAACAAATTCTAAAGTTTAGTTTTAAAAAGTGGAAGTTTTGAAAATTCATATTCTGATTAAAATTAAGCTTCCTTGAACTTATTTGTAAAACTTAAAGTAAAATGTCATAAAGCTGGTTTCTGTGTTCTTGATACTCATAAACTGTTATCATTAATAAAATAATATGCCTAAGTAAAAGATATTCTCCAAGCTCATCAAATACAGCACAAACATTATTATGTAAACTATAGTACTTCCAATTTCTGAAAGCCTTTTATGGGAAAATATCCCAAATATTTACAATTCATAAAAACACATCCACATCTATACAAGCCTATTTAAAAATCTACTTTAACTGAATCTCTTAGTAGCTGTGTTTCTATTCCTAATTGTCTGAGACAAAAGTATCTTGTTTAGTTATGTTTCAACAAATCACAAGAATCTTCTGTAACTGAAGTCTCCAAAGACTGACTGAAATTCTTATAGCTAACTATCATGGAATTGCAGGATTTTTTTTCTCCTATTTATAGGATGCCATGAGGGTTCCATTAAGTTTTCAGAAAGGAGAATAGATGAAAGGGGCCTAGTCTATTTGTGGGCAACAACTATCAAATCCCCTTCCAATAAAATGTCCTTGTGTTTTCTGTAAGACAGTTTCATCCACAAGTGTAGGGAGCCGCGTGCGACTCCCTCCCAAGCCGGTGCGCTCCCAAGCGGGTTACCTAGGAGCCGGTTGCCTAAAAACGTAAACAAGCTCAGTGCACAGGCGTTGTGACGAGATCACGTAAGTCACCGCCCATCGCGGCTCCCGAGTTCGTGCTCCAGCGTCGGTTGCCTAGATACGTAAACAAGCTCAGTGCCCGTGCGTCTATGACAAAGCCACAAGTCACCGCCCATCCCGGGGCGTATCTTGAGGTAAAGAGCAGCCAGCCAACCCAAGTGACATACGTCACACTGAGGTATAACTGAACGAGGTATTTCTAGAGACGCTTTCTCTTTCTCTTCCTCTTTCTCCACATGGATTAATAAAGAGATACTTGCAGAAGAATTCTGGCCCATTATTCCTTTTTTGCAGGCAAGGCAGGAATGTGGGCGTTTTTACACACAAGTTTTAGTCTGAAAGTTAACAGAAAGAGAATGGTTGAGAAAAAAGGAAATTCCACATAAGTGGAGGTATGTGCTTCAAAAGGAAGTATGGGGCAAGTAGGGTGCCCAGAGTAAGAGCAGCAGCAGCAGCCCAGAGTAAAGTACACAATGTATTTGATCAGCATTTGCTATATGTATTCTTTTGGTAGCTCTCAAGTTACAATGTCAATGGATGCATGAAATTACAGGCTCTGGGCTGGAAAGCAAGAAGGGACTCCAGCAGCTGGTAACTGCACTGGATCCCTTGAGGCTGGTAAATATATCAACCAGACTCTAGACCTAGGAGTTCCTTTCCCTTCTTCTTTCCGCTAGGAATATTTTTCTGCCTTCTATATATACTGCCTCCAAATGATGATAATCACCAAATACAAGGTTCTTTGAACTGGAACTTTATTACAGCATTTAATGAGAAGTTTCATGAAAGTTGCTGTATTTAGTTTGTTTTTATTGTGAATTTGCTTTAATCAGTGTTTTTGCTAAGAAATTCCTTACGACAACAACAACAACAAAAATTCCAAACATTCCAAGCCACAGTTTGAATGTGGCATAAGTAAATCTAAAGCAAAGAAAAGCAGTATTATTTTATCAATATTTCTATCCTGGAAAATTAGATGCAAATAAAGAAAAGGCACTAATGAAATCATTTTACTTTAAAAAAGAAATGGAAAGCACAGGGTATAAAAATTGTGCATCTGCATAACCTGATTTCTATCATGAAAATAGCCAACTTGATATTACATAGGAAACTTAATAGGGACAGAAACACATTTTGGTACTGGTTTATGTCAGTGTTTGCCTTTGTAATATTAAGGATGAGTTTTATGATTTTCAGGTTGATATGAATGCCAAAGTCTTGCAAGACCCTAACATTAGGTAAACCATTACAAGAAGCTAATGGCTAGTGAGTAAGTGACAAGCAGTTTTCTTTGCAGACAAATGCCTTACTAGGTTATCCAATCCCAAACTCTAAACACATGCTTATTTAAGGAAAACTGGTTGGACTCAGAATACGGCATTTATGTATGCTTATGTCAAACATATTTCGAGAAAAATTCCATCCATTTTGGAGATAAATGAGGAGGTCCCACAGGAGGAGTTGGAAGTGAAGAAAGAAGAATAGAAATATAAATACAGTAGCCATGTGTGAAATTTTTCAAATGTTAAATAAAAAATAGCATGTTATTTTCATAGTCCTCAATGTTCCCGTGTAGGTTTTAAGTGTTTAAATGGAGGCATAGTCTAACCCTTATCTGCATGGGTCGAGTTCTCTTGAGGAAGTGGGCACAGTTTCGGCGAGTGACAAACAGACACCGACACAAGGGAGTGTGGATCTGAATGTAATGTGTCAAATTGAGCATCAGACTTTTATACATAGGAAAGTTAGGTGACAAACTGGCAGGATACAATGAGGTTACTAGAGGTTACTAAATTCTTAAAACAAAGGAATCAGACACAGAAAGGACCAGCAGGAACCAACTGGGATAAAATTCAATGTTAAACAACTGGGATCAAAACCAGCTCCACCTAAGGTCCACTTAAAGTTAGATGCCCTAGTTCCTATTGTACACTACTGTATAGTCCACATTCCCCTTAAACAATTGTAAATACTTGTATCTGGGTGTAACTCAGTTAGCTATAGTTCTAAGTATCTAGTCTGGTTCCTCCTCAAGCCACAAACTCCTCATTCCTAGATAGTGCTGAATTCCTTTGTAGGGCAGTGACTTAGCTATACATGCTCAAGGTTGGATCAAGGACTACCTAGAATCTAACTTGACTATATGTAAAAGTACGAATCTTTAGGAACACTTATAATGAAGCAATATTAGGGGAAAGCACACAAATCTGTTTACCACCTAAAGCAAGGACTTTGGAGGATTCTTTATAAAGGATGCCACAATTCCAGGAGACTAAGTTTTCATGAGCTTTTTGCCCTGGGACCACGCCTAGACTTTTCAGCCTGTCACGTGGGTTGCTACTGGAGTGGATGTAGCAAGTGACAATCAGTTTTCTTTGCAGACAAATGCCTTACTAGGTTATCCAATACCAAGTTCTAAGCACATGCTTATTTAAGGAAAACTGGCTGGACTCAGAATATGGCATTTATGTATGCTTATGTCAAACATATTTCGAGAAAAATTCCATCCATTTTGGAGATAAATGGGGAGGGCCCACAGGAGGAGTTGGAAGTGAGGAAAGAAGAGTAGAAATATAAATACAGTAGCCATGTGTGAAATTTTTCAAATGTTAACTAAAAAATAACATGTTCTTTTCATAGTCCTCAATGTTCCCGTGTAGGTTTTAACTGTTTAAATGGAGGCATAGTATAACAATATTGGAAACAGACCAATAAAACTTGTCTTAGTCATTTTTCTATTGCTGTGAAGAGACATCACCAAAGCATCTCATTACAAAAAATTAATTGGGGACTTGCCTATAGTGTCAGAGACCATGTCTACTATCCTTATGGCAAAAAGCACAGGAGTGGGAACACATGGTGCTAGAGAAGTAGCTGAGAATTCTACATCTGGATTTGCAGGCAGAGCATAAAACTAGGCCTGGAATGGGCCTTTGAATTTCCAAAGTCCACCTCCAGTGAGACATTTCCTCCAAGAATGCCATACCCACTCTCATTCCTCAACCCACTAAGCATTCACATATATGAGCATATGGAGGACATTCCTATTCAAAGCATCACAGATCAGGAGATGAAGAAAGATGAAGAGTGGGCCCTAAGACGTGGGAAAAGAAAGAGAAAATGAAACTGAATGGGTAGGGGCTACAAGGATCAACTTGGGGTAGCAGCAGTGTGGGCAAGGAGGCAAAAGACCAAACAAAACATGTTCTTACATATGCCATATAGCCGCAACCAAACTAACTGAATAGATTGATTCTTGTCCTATTTATAGCTGAAAGTGCTTTATGTTAGAGATTAACCTTGATTCCTAAGCTAAACTTATTTTTGTTTGTACATGTGTAAGTATGTGTCAACAGGGAGTGAGCAAGAAAGTATCCACAGTTCAAAACACAACATGAGAATGTCATAAAGTTTAAGCTGCATTTCTGCACTGAAGATTTTAACTGAACAGAAAACATATTATAATATATTGCTTCTGGTATAAACATAATATTTTTCAAATACATTTAAAGTGTAAAGTGATTCAGAATGTAACAAATTTGACAGAAATGAGTATTTACTTTTATAAAGTATTAAAACTGTCCAAAAACACATGTGTCATATTACTAATTGACATTATTTATGGTTTTGTTAGACAAAATTCAATTTGTATTATAAACCTGAGTTTGGAAATGTATCATAATGTACAAAAAATAGCTAAGAAAATCAAACAAGAAATGTAAAGATTCCACAAGTTTCCACATGTCGGAGGAATCATTAAGAAACAAATGTTCTGATCCCTGTGCCATCTTGGGCACGAACTCAGCAGAGGGTCCCAAGGTCCCCAGAGGACACTCTATGCCTGGCCCCCTAGCACACCCAGAATCTGGAGATAACTAGTGAGTGGAACACAACATCTGTTCCAAACTATCCAGGAGGGTCTTGTGCCAGCAAAAACAGGGGCAAAAGAAACTTGGCCATCCAATGGCTGGGGTTCTTTCCAGTTGGATCTAGACCTACAATATATTGCATGTGAACTTGGTGGACCCTAGCACACTGGGACCAGTCAACGCAGGAGATCAAGTGGGCCGCAGAAGCAACACAGCTTCTTAGACAGGGTCCCTTCGGGCCTTCATCCTCAGCAAGAAGGCTGAACTGAGACCTAGATCCCTGGGCACCTTCCCTGCCAGAGGAGAGTCAGCCTACAGGGAGGGCTCTGACCACTGGGACTCAGGAAAGAGTTGGACTCCCAGAAGTGTTGATAGAGGCTAAGAGAATCACAGGAGGAAAAAGCTCCAACCAGAGACAGCGAGAACATCTAACACCAGAGATACCAGATGGTGAAAGGCAAACATAAGAATCTTACTAACAGAAACCATGATCAATCCACATCATCAGAACCCATTATACCCACCACAGTGAGCCCTGGATAGCCCAATAGATCAAAAAGCAAGATTCATATTTAAAAACATATCACAGAATGCTGGTAGAGGATTTTAAGAAGGGAATTAATAATTCACTTGAAGAAATGCAGGAGAACACTGCTAAACTTATAGAAGTTTTTAAAAAGGAAACACAAAAATTCCTCAGAGAATTATAGGAAAACACTGCTAAAGAGGTAGAAAACCTTAAAGAGGAAACACAAAAATCCCTTCAAGAATTACAGGAAAACACAACCAAACAGGTAATGGAATTGAACAAAACTATCCAAGATTTTAAAATGTGAGTAGAAATGTGTGAAGAAAACCCAAAGGGAAACAACTCTGGAGCTAAAAACCCTAGGAAAGAAATCAGGAACCATAGATGCAATCATCAGCAACAGAATACAAGAGATGGAAGAAAGAATATCAGGTACAGAGGATTCCATAGAGAACATGGACACAAGTATCAAAGAAAATGAAAAATGCAAAAAGATCCTAACCCAAAACATCCAGGAAATTCAGGACACAATAAGAAAACCAAACCTAAGGATAATAGGTATAGATGAGAATGAAGATTTTCAAATTAAAGGGCCAGTAAATATCTTCAACAAAATTGTAGAAGAAAATTCCCTAACCTAAAGAAAGAGATGCCCATGAACATACAAGAAGCCTAGAGAACTCCAAATAGACTGGACAAGAAAAGAAATTCCTCCCAACACATAATAATCACAACAACAAATGCACTAAATAAACATAGAATATTAAAAGCAGTAAGGGAAAAAGGTCAAGTAACATATAAAGGCAAAATTACACCAGACTTTTCACCAGAGACTATGAAAGCCAGAAGATCCTGGACATATGTTATACAAACTCTAAGAGACCACAAATGCCAGCCCAGGCTGTTAAACCCAGCAAAACTCTCAATTAGCATAGATGGAAAAACCAAAGTATTCCATGACAAAACAAAATTCACACAATATATTTCCACAAATCCAGCCCTTCAAAGGATAATACAGGGAAGACTCCAAAACAAGGTTGGAAATGGCACCCTTGAAAAGCAAGAAAATAATCTTTCAATAAACCTAAAACAAGGTAGTCAGTCGCAAGAACAGAATTCCAACTCTAACAACAAAAATAACAGGAAGCAACAATTACTTTTCCTTAATATCTATTAACATCAATGAACTCAATTCCCCAATAAAAAGACATAGACTAACAGACTGGTTACATAAAAGGACCCCACTTTTTGCTGCTTATAGGAAACCGACCTCAGGGAAAAATACAGACACTACCTCAGAGTAAAAGGCAGGAAAACAATTTTCCAAGCAAACGGTCTGAAGAAACAAGCTGTAGTAGCCATTCTACTATCAAATAAAATTGACTTCCAACCCAAAGTTATTAAAAAGACACGGAGGGGCACTTCATACTCATCAAATGTAAAATCTTCCAAGATGAACTCTCAATTCTCAATACCTATGCTCCAAATGCAAGGGCAATCACATTCATTAAGGAAACTCTAGTAAAGCTCAAAGCACACATTATACCTCACACAATAATAGTAGGAGACTTCAACACCCTACTCTCATCAATGGACAGATCCTGAAAACAGAAACTTAACAGAGAGACATTGAAACTAACAGGAGTTATAAAACAAATAGATTTAACAGATATGTACAGAGAATTTTATCTTAAAACAAAAGAATATACCTTCTTCTCAGCACCTCATGGCACTTTCTCCAAAATTGACAATTTAATTGGTAACAAAACAGGCCTCAACAGATACAAAAATATTGAAATTATCTAATGCATGCTATCAGATCATCATGGACTAAGGCTTAACTTCAATAACAACATAGGTAATAGAAAGGCAACATTCATGTGGAAGCTGAACAAAATTCTACTCAATGATACCTTGGTCAAGGAAGAAATAAACAAAAAAATTAAAGACTTTTTAGAGTTTAATGAAAATTGGGGGAAATAAAGGGGGTAGCAGAAGGAGTGGGAGGGAGGATAGCCCTTGCCCTGCCAGAGTTCCTCTTATGTTCTGGACAGGTGGACTTGGGAGGGCTGCTGGACACTTTCCACTCGGCTCCAGGTGAGCATCTAAGCCACTGACCCCACTGGATGGGGGTGGACAAGGAGCAGCCCCCGACTGGGAAACCCCAGTGTGACAACCTGTAGCCCTGGGGTTATGGGAGAGAGGGCTGAAGGAGAGAAGTTCTCACACAGGCAAGAGTAAGNGGGTTCAGACCTCAACTCTAAAGGTAAGCAGACTGTCTGTGCCCAATGCCTGACAGAGAATAAAGCCACAACATAAGCAAACTTATGGGACACAATGAAAGCAATCCTTAGAGGAAAACTCATAGCTCTGAGTGCCTCCAAAATGAAACTAGAGAGAGCATAGACTAGCAGCTTGACAGCACACTAAAAGCTCTAGAACAAAAGGAAACAAATTCACCCAAGAGGAGTAGATAGCAGGAAATAATCAAAGTCAAGGCTAAATTCAACCAAGTGGAAAAAAAAATTATTCAAAGAATCAACAAAACCAGGAGCTAGGCTGGGCGTGGTGGCCCAAGCCTTTAATCCCAGCACTCGGAGGCAGAGGCAGGTGGATTTCTGAGTTCCAGGCCAGCCTGGTCTAAAAAGTGAGTTCCAGGACAGCCAGGGCTAAACAGAGAGAAACCCTGTCTCAAAAATCCCACCCTCCCCCCCCCAAAACAAAACAAAACAACAAAAAAAAAACAAAAAACAGGAGCTAGTTCTTTGAGAAAATCAACAAGATAGATAAAGCCTTAGCCAGACTAACTACAGGGCACAGGGACAGTATCCTAATTAACAAAATCAGAATTGAAAAGGGAGGAAATCCAAAATATCATCAGATTCTACTGCTAAAAGGTTATACTCAACAAAACAAGAAAACGTGGATGAAATGGTCAAATTTCTAGACAGATACCAGGTACCAAAGTTAAATCAGGATCAGATTAATGATCTAAACAGCCCATATCCCCTAAAGAAATAGAAGCAGTCATTAATAGTCTCCCAACCAAAAAAAGCACAGGACCAGATGGGTTCAGTGCAGAGTTCTATCAAACCTTCAAAGAAGACCTAATTCCAACTTTCCTCAAACTATTACACAAAATAGAATCAGAAGGTACTTTACCTAATTCATTCTATGAAGCCACAATTACTCTGATACCTAAACCACATAAAGATCCAACAAAGAAAGAGAACTTTAGAGCAATTTCTCTTATGAATATTGATGCAAAAATACTCAATAAATTTTTCACTAACTGAGTCCAAGAACACATCAAAATGATCATACATCATGATCAAGTAGGCTTCATTTGAAGGATGCAGGGATGGTTTATTATAAGGAAATCGATCAACGAAATCCTCTATATAAACAAAATCAAAGGGAAATAAAAAAAAAAAAAACAACAACAACACATGATCATCTCATTAGATACTGAGAAAGCATTTGACAAAATCCAATACCCATTCTTGGTAAAAGTCTTGGAAAGATCAGGAATTCAAGGCCCATACCTAAACATAATAAAAACAATATACAGCAAACCAGTAGCCAACATCAAACTAAATGGAAAGAAGCTGGAAGCAATCTCATGAAAATCAGGGACTAGACAAGGCTGCCCACATTCTCCCCACCTATTCAATACAGTACACAAAGTCCTAGTCAGAGCAATTAGACAACAAAAGGAGATCAAGGGGAAACAAATTTGAAAGGAAGAAGTCAAAATATCACTATTTGCAGATGATATGATAGTATATATAGGTGATCTTAAATATCCCACCAGAAAACTGCTAAACCTCATAAACAGCTTCAGTGAAGTAGCTGGATATAAAATAAACTCCAAGAAATCAGTGGCCTTTCTCTACACAAAGAATTAAACAGGGTGAGAAAGGAATTAGGGAAACAACACCCTTCAAAATAGTCACAAATAATATAAAATAACTTGGTGTGACTCTAACTAAGGAAGTGAAAGATCTGTATGTTAAGAACATTACGTCTCTGAAGAAAAATGGAAAGAACTCCCATGCTCATGGATTGGTAGGATTACTATAGTCAAAATGGCTATCTTGTTAAAAAGCAATTGACTGATTCAATGAAATAGCCATCAAAATCCATCTCAATTCTTTTTTTTTTTAACAGATTTTTAAAAATTTATTTGTTTGCCTTTATTTCAAAATATCAAATTACACATTTAAAATACTACATTTTCTAAATATCTGGCTTCATAAAAATATCACCATTTTTTGACAAGTTCATTTTTTTTCCTCTTTATTAGATATTTTCTTCATTTACATTTCACATGTTATCCAGAAATTTTCCCTTACCCTCCCGCGTCCCCGCCCTGCTCCCCTACCCACCCCCTCCCACGTAATGGCCCTGGCATTCCCCTGTTCTGGGGCATATAGAGTCTGTATGACCAAGGGGCCTCTCCTCCCAATAATGACCAACTAGGCNACTGCTTCTATTTCTTTAGGAGATATAGGGCTGTTTAGGTCATTAATCTGATCCTGGTTTAACTTTGGAACTTGGTATCTGTCTAGAAAGTTATCCATTTCATCCAGATTTTCCAGTTTTTTTGAATATAACCTTTTGTAGAAGGATCTGATGGTGTTTTGAATTTCCTCAGGATCTGTTGTTATGTCTCCCTTTTCAAAGGGAGACATAACAACAGATCCATCTCAATTCTTAACAGACTTAGAAAGGGCAGTTTGCAAGTTCATCTGGAATAACAAGAAACCTAGGATAGCTAAAACTATTCTCAACAATAAAAGAACCTCTGGTGGGATCACCATGCCTGACCTCAAGCTGTATTACAGAGCAATTGTGATAAAAACTGCATGGTACTGATAAAACCACAGACAGGTAGATCAATGGAATAGAACTGAAGACCCAGAAATGAATCCACAAACCTATAGTAACTTGATCTTTGACAAGGGAACTAAAAGCATAGAGTGGAAACAAGAAAGAATTTTCAACAAATGGTGCTGGCACAACAGGCAGGTATCATGTAGAAGAATGAGAATTAATCCATTCTTATCTCCTTGTATGAAACTGAAGTCTAAGTTGATCAAGGAACTCCACATAAAACCAGAGACACTATATCAAGGTTCTTTCAGCAAAATCTTGCTGGCATATGCAATAGTGTCTGGGTTTCTTAGCTGATTATGGGATGGATCCCCCAGCAGGGTGGTTTCTGTATGGTCCATCTTTTTGTCCTAGCTCCAAACTTTGTGTCTGTAACAACTTTCATGGGTGTTTTGTTCTCTATTCTAGTGAGGAATGAAATATTCACACTTTGGCCTTCATTCTGAGGAATTCTTTGTTTAGCTCTTTACCCCATTTTTAAATGGGGTTATTTGAATTTCTGGAGTCCAGGTTCTTGAGCTCTTTGTACATATTGGATAGTAGACCCCTATCAGATTCAGGATTGGTAAAAATCCTTTCCGAATCTGTAGGTGGCCTTTTTGTCTTATTGACAGTGTCTTTTGTCTTACAGAAGCTTTGCAATTTCATGAGGTCCCATTGGTCAATTCTTGATCTTACAGCACAAGCCATGGCTGTTCTGTTTAGCAATTTTCGCCCCAGGTCCCATAACTTCAAGGCTTTTACCCACTTTCTCCTCTATAAGTTTCAGTGTCTCTGGTTTTATGTGTAGTTCTTTGATCCACTTAGACTTGAGCTTTGTACAAGGAGATAAGAATGGATCAATTTGCATTCTTCTACATGATAACTGCCAGTTGTGCCAGCACCATTTGTTGAAAATGCTGTCTTTTTTCCACTGGATGGTTTTAGCACCCTTATCAAAGATCAAGTGACCATAGGTGTGTGGATTCATTTCTATGTCTTCAATTCTATTCCATTGATCTACATGTCTGTCCCTGTACCAGTACTGTGCAATTTTTATAACAATTGCTCTGTAGTACAGTTTGAGGTCAGGCATGGTGATTCTACCAGAGGTTCTTTGATTGTTGAGAATAGTTTTTTGCCATCCTAGGTTTTTTTATTATTCCTGATGAATTTGCAAATTATCCTTTCTAACGCAATGAAGAATTGAGCTGGAATTTTGATGGGGATTGCATTGAATCTGTAGATTTCTTTTGACAGGATAGCCATTTTGATATAGTTGTCTATTTTGAGGCTATACCAGTGCCTGGCAAATACAGAAGTGGATGCTCACAGTCATCTATATGATGAAACACAGGGTCCCCAATGGAGGAGCTAGAGAAAGTACCCAAGGAGCTGAAGGGGTCTACAACTCTATAGGTGGAACAACAATATGAACTAACCACTAACCCCAGAGCTTGTGTCTCTAGATGCATATGTAGCAGAAGATGGCCTACTTGGCCATCATTGGGGAGAGAGGCCCCTTGGTCTTGCAAACTTTATATGCCCCAGTAAAGGGGATCGCCAGGGCCAAGAAGTGGGAGTGAGTGGGTAGGGGAGCAGGACAGGGGGGATACAAGGAATTTTTGGGATAACATTTGAAATGTAAATAAAGAAAATATCTAATAAAAAAAAGAAAAATACCACACACACACACACACACACACACACACACACACACAAAGCATGTGTCTAGACCTTACCTGGGCTGGCTTATGACTTGCCAGTATCTACTTAAGACCTTGAGTTACTTATACTGATATTGGGATTTGATTTCTTGTTCATAAAATTACCCAAAATTAACTCCTACCAACCTAGTAATACAGATAATTTCAAGACTTGTAATATAGATTTATATTTTTGTATACACATACAGTACATACATATACACACATATATATGTATATGTACAATAAAAATAAAGTAAAATAAAATGGCTATCAATTTAAGAGCATTAGAGGGAGAGTACCTATAAGAGACTGGGGAGAAAAAGAGAAGGGAGAAAGTGATGTAATTATATTTTAATTAAAATATATAGAAATTAACATATTCTTAATTAAATATGTATACAAAAGAGAGAGAGACACTCAAACTTATAGAGGAAAAAGTGGGGAAAAGCCTCAAATACGTGGCACAGGGGAAAAATTTCTGAACAGAACAGCAATGGTTTGTGCTGTAAGATCAAAAATCTACAAATGGGACTTCATCAAATTGCAAAGCTCTGTAAGGCAAAAGACACGGTCAATAAGACAAAAAGGCCACCAACAGATTTGGAAAGGATTTTTACCAATCCTAAATCTGATTGTAGGCTAATATCCAATATTTCAAAGAGCTCAAGAAACTGAACTCCAGAAATTCAAGTAACCCCATTAAAAAATGGGTTACAGAGCGAAACAATTCTCAACTGAGGAATAATAAATGGCTTATAAGCACCTGAAAAAATGTTCAACATCCTTAATTATCAGGAAAATGCAAATTAAAATCACCCTGAGATTCCACCTCACACCAATCAGAATGGCTAAGATAAAAAATTCAGGTGACAGCAGATGCTGGGGAGAATGTGGAGAAAGAGGAACAGTCCTCCATTGTTGGTGGGATTGCAAGCTGGAAGAACCACTCTGGAAATCAGCCTGGTGGTTCCTCAGAAAACTGGACATAGTACTACTGGAAGATCTAGCAGTACCTCTCCTGCGCATATATCCAGAAGATGTTCCAACTTGTAATAAGGACCCATGTTCCACTGTGTTCATATCAACCTCATTTATAATAACCAGAAGCCGTAAAGAACCCAGATGTTCCTCCACAGAGGTATGGATACGAAAAATGTGGTACATTTACACAATGGAGTATTACTCAGCAATTAAAAACAATGAATTCATGAAATACTTAGGCAAATGGATGGATCTGGAGGATATCATCCTGAATGGGGTAATCCAATCACCAACGAACACACATGATATGCACTCACTGATAAGCAGATATTAACCCAGAAACTTAGAATACCCAAGATATAATTTGCAAAACACATGAAGAAGGAAAATCAAAGTATGCATACTTCATTCCTTCATAGAATGGGGAACAATATTCCCACAGAAAGAGTTACAGAGAGGAAGTTCGGAGCTGAGTTGGAAGGACAGACCATCCTGAGACTGCCCCATTCAGGGGAGCAGGACAGGGGGGATACAGGGAATTTTGGGGATAACATTTGAAATGTAAATAAAGAAAATATCTAATAAAAAAAAAGAAAAATACCACATACACACACACACACACACACACACACACAAAAAAAAAAAAAAAAAAAAAGCATGTGCCTAGACCTCACCTGGGCTGGCTTATGACTTGCCAGTATCTACTTAAGACCTTGAGTTACTTATACTGATATTGGGATTTGATTTCTTGTTCATAAAATTACCCAAAATTAACTCCTACCAACCTAGTAATACAGATAATCTCGAGTTGTAATATAGATTTATATTTTTGTATACACATACATTACATACATATACACACATATAGTACCCCTTAGATCCGTGTCTCTCAATGTGCAGGGAGCCATGTCCTTAGCTATGGCCTTGTGGATATTTTCTAGCTTACATAAAAAATCCTGAGAGAACATTCATTGTCATAATAGAAAGAATGTTTATGGGAAAAGAGGACACTGTGACCATTGGTTCCAGGAGCTGAAGATTGCCACCTGACTTCAGAGAGCCCCTGGGCTCTTTTCCCCTCCCTTGGAGCCTCCTCTTGCTTAAGCTTATATTGCCACTCCTGAATAAAGTTTTCGGAGACTTGCTCTCATTCTCTCTCTCTCTCTCTCTCCACTCTTTCTCTCTCTCCTGCCCTGGGTCCCTGCTGATTATCCCTGCAGGTCCGGGGCATTGATGCATATGTAGCAGAGGATGGCCTAGTTGGCCACCAATGCGAAGATCATATGCCCCAAGTACAGGGGAATGCTAGGGCCAGAAAGCAGGAGTGGGTGGATTGGGAGCAGGGTAGGGGGAGAGTATAGTGGACTTTGGGGATAGCATTTGAAATGTAAATGAAGAAAACATCTAATAAAATAGAAACAAATGTTCTTAACATTGTTGATAAGTTCAATCATTTACTAAAAGATGTCATTACTTACAAACACCAAAACTGTTTACACATATCCAAAGCCTTAAACTCCCTGCCTTCTCACCACACACACACATACACACATACACACACACACACACAGAGAGAGACACACACACATGGGTGCATGCTTTGCCAGTGGTGATTAGAGAATCCAAAGGAGAACTCTGATGCTTTCACTCACTCTCTCCTGACAACTGAAGAGATCTGAGCTACAGGCATCAATTCATCTTGTCTAGAAACATGTACTGAATGGTGAAGCCACATTCAGCCAAGCAGTGGTACTATCTGTTGCCACTTCTGTTGTTTTTATTTCATAGACATCAGCTATGGTTATGTGATGTTCTTTTTGTTCCTTAGCTCTTTTTTCCCCTCCACTATTATCTCGAAATGACTTTGTTAAACAGAACACCCTTATTTCCTTCGGAGTGTTGTGTTTATGTTGGCACATCTGTGCCTGATAAGATTTGGGGGTGGGGGGTTATAATGTTTATAAAATTGAAATATTATTCTTCAAAAACTTTTTCTAAAATTATTTCTTCTGAAATTATAATAAAATAAGTCTAGACATAGTCAAATGCACAATCATTCCTACTCTTAATTTTTAAAGCATTTATTTTTAATTTAAGCAATAGAAATATTTAGCAAATTTTTCTTCCTTTCTTTCCTCTTTCCTTCTTTAAATTGTGTGTGAGTGTAGGCATAAGTATGTGTATCTCTGTGTGTGTATCTGTGTGTGTGTGTATGTGGGGGGGGAGGTGTGTGGGGAGGTGTGTTGGTGTGTCTGTATCTTTGTGTCAATATACACACATGCTACCACATGCACTTGGAGTCCAGAGGACAGTTTTTAGAAGACAGTTTATGTCTTCCATGTGTATATTCTGAGGTATATAAATAGATTTATTTCAATATCAGCTATACGGATGTGGAGGTGCTGTATGGTGGAAGTATGAGTCTTGTAAACTTTCCCATAATTTTTTGGTCTTAGAGAGTGAGTTGTATAACCAGAAATATCAAACAAGACAAAAAAGACATTTAAAAAGTGGTAAATGCTTTCATTCATTTCCACACAGGGTACTCATTTAAGATATTTGTTAAACTTTGAAAATATGTTTGATTAACCAGCATTCGTGTTAACTGGAATTTTAATGGTTATCCATTTTTAATTATAAACCTTTATCTCTGTATCCAGAACAACTGTAAAAGAATCACAGCTTGCATTACCTGTTCTCCAAAGGCAATTTTGTTACACTGGATTCATTGCATTGTGGTTATATTTATATAATCATGTGTACATGATTTGAGTTGTAATCGTAATTTTGTATAGTTCTATATAATATATAAAAGATTAATATTAGGAAATTAATTCTTTGTTAATCACAATAATTTATCCAAAGTTTTTCTGCAAACTACATTCATGTACTCTGTTTATTTCCACTTAAAATATAACCTGTATTAATATGTATATAAATGTATTAACATTTTAAATAATATAATTGTTTAAAGGTTTTTAGTTATCTCTTCAGTATTTTAAGTGTTTAAGCACTGTGTACTTTATATTTACTTTATATACATTTTATGATAAACTTGTTGAATTACAGTTTTTTCACCTGGGAAATATTAAAATCCCTATTTTGGGAGTGACTATCTATCTATCTATCTATCTATCTATCTATCTATCTATCTATCTACCTATCTATCTCTATCTATTTGCATTATTCTAATATAATCTCCCCTCTCCTCCCAGTACCCCTTTATACACATCCTCTCCCTATTTCCCCCTCTTCTTCTCCTAAACCTCCATCTATCAAGTCACTCCAGCATTTTCTCCCACTGAGGTCATAGACGGTTGCTCAGCTCCTAGAATGGGATCCACAGACAGGCAACACATTCAGGGACAGCGTGATCTTCAGTTTTTAGGAGGACCTGCTTGTAGTTCGGTCTCTGGGAGTCCCCAGTTATTCTAATTAGTTGACTCTGTTTTTCTTTCTGTGGAATCCCTTTCCTCATCATATCCCTCAGTCCTTACCCCAACTCTTCCACAAGATACTAGGTTCTACATCTAATGCTGGGATTTGGGCTCTGTATCTGACCTGTTTCAGTTAGCTGTTCGGTGATGGCTCTCAGAGGACAATTATGCTAGTTTCCTATCTGCAAGAAGAAAAGAGAATCATTAATAGTGTCAGAGTTTGTGTGGTATGGTGTTCTGCCTCTCTTTCCTGGTGGTGTCCAGGCGCTGACAATTCACAGGCTCAAAGAAGACAGAGCAGAAGCTATGCTAGGGAACTCGCAGGCAGTGTTCCCAGTGGGTTGTTAGAGGTCATCACAAGCCTAGAAAGAATGGGAAACAGCATGGTCTGGGACAAATGTTGTGGTTCCAGGTCTCCCTTCAGGGTACCCATGTGCTTCTGCTAAAGCAGTAGAAGAGGATGTCAGGAAACTTTTCCCTACAGGCATGTGTACTCCAGATAGTAAGGGGCATGCAGAGCCCTGGATGAGGGGAACTAGTCTGATTGGGAATGAGTGCCAAGTACCAGAGAGGGTCCAGAAGGGAGAAGCCTTCTTTGGGAGTCTTTGGTGATCTTCGTTTTGGTGAAAGCATGCCCCATGGTGATTTGAGACAATCCTTTTTTGTTCATATTGTTTTATTTTGGGTACAAGTGGGCATGTACACTTTATTTGAAATAAAACAGGGATTATATACTTCTGGAGGAAGTGTGTGGGAATACCCAGAATGGGAAGGTCACTGGCTGAAGGCATAGGGTATGGATATGTGTCATTACCATGGGGAAGCATTTCAGGAATCACTGGTGCTAGATGAATAAACTCTTATTGGGAAAAAAGGAAGTTGAACTTGTAATCTTAATCATGGCTACCTGACATTCTGCAAGTAGGGGTATGAGGGTTTTTGAACTCCCCAGAAAAGTCCAAAGAGGAGAAGCAATGCTAATGAAAGGAATCCTCTCTATGTCCTCTTCCAAGCCTCAGATCAATTTTCGACTTTAACTTTAATTAGCAGAGTTTCTCCACAGGATTTGTTCTTGCCCATGGGGTGAATCTCAATTTTCACCAGTCACAGTTGGCCATTGTCTTCATCTCTACTCTATCTTCATTCCTGCACTTAATGGAGGCATGACACATTTTGGATAGAAGGTGTTTGTGGGTGAGATGTTTTCCTTATCCATCTTCTGAGAGTATTGTCTGGCTACAGAAAGTGGTCCCTCCAGAATCCATGTTCCTCACTGCCAGGAGTCTCAGCTAGAGTCACTCCTATAGACCCTCTGGGACCTTTAACAATCCCAGGTCTCTGGCACAACCTAGAGATGCCCCTAGCCATTTCAACGAGGCTAACTATACTCAAGAAAACACAAGCAATACATCATTTCATACCATTAAAATAAAAAAAGAAACACACACATACATACACACACAGAAAAACCCTAACTAAGATACCATCTATGGTGTTTGAAAGTTTTGCTGGGTATAGTAGTCTGGGCTGACATCCATGATCTCTTATGGTCTACAAGACATCTGCCTAGGCTCTTCTACCTTTTAGACTCTCTGTTGATGTCAGGTATAATTCTGATAGATCTGTATTTATATGTTACTTGGTCATTTGCTCTTACAAATTTTAATATTCTTCTTTTGTTTGTTCTCTACATTTAGTGTTTATATTAGTATGTAGCTGCAGGGTTATATTTTGGGTCTAATCTATTTGGTGTTCTGTAAGATTCTTGTATGTTTATACATATTTCTTTCTTTAGGTTAGAGGATTTTTCTTCTGTGATTTTATTGAAGATGTTTTCTGGGCCTTTAAGCTGGAAATCTTCAATTTCCATTATTCTTAGGTTTGGACTTTTCATAGTGTCCAAAATTTCTTGGATATATTGGGTCATGAACATTTTAGATTTTGAATTTTATTTCATGGATGTATCAATTTTTTCAATTGTATATTCTATGTCTGAGATTCTCTCTTCCATCACTTGTATTCTGTTACTAATGCTTGGGTCTCTATTTCTTCTTCTCTTTCCAAGGTTTCAATCCTTAGGGTGTCCCATAATGTGTTTTCTCTATTGCTTCTATTTCCATTTACATTTCTTAGTTCTATTCATATCCCTCATCTTTTTCATTGCATTTCCCTATATTTGTATTCATTCATTTCCTCATTAAAGGCCTCTACTGGTATAAATTTATTTTCCTGTATTTCTTTGAGTGGCTTATTAATTTCCTTTTCAAAGGATCTTTATCATCTTTATAAGACTGGGTTAAAGATCATTTTATTGTGCTTCTGGATTGTTAGGCTATCCAGGGCTTATAGCAGAATTGCTGGGAGCTGTTGTTACCACATTTCCCTGGCTCTTGTTGAATGTGTTCTCATGGTGTCCTTTAGACATTTTGTTTTCCAAGGTGTTGGCTGGATGATTCTGATACCAGTAGGATTCCTCAAGAATGCAGGAGGAGTTATGGGTACTCTGCTGGCTGAGCTTCAGGAGGACCATGCTGGAAAGGAATTGGTATGGGATCGTGTAACAGTCTGGTTGTTCTTGTGTATTCTGCAAATCTCCATGTAAGCAGGATGCTCATAGTATCTTCCAAGGCTCCTCAAGACAGAACAAAATCCCAGATCCAGACAATCTACCTGACATTTTTTTCTTTTTTTCTTTTCTTTTCATTTCTTTTCTTTCTTTTCTTTTCATTTTTAAAAGATATTTTCTTTATTTACATTTCAAATGTTATCGCCTTTCATGGTTTCCCCTCCCCAAACCCCCTATACCCTCTTCCCTCCCCCTGATCACCAACCTACCCTTAGTCATCAGGAAAATGCAAATCAAAACAACCCTGAGATTCCACCTCCACCAGTCAGAATGGCTAAGATAAAAACTCAGGAGTCAGCAGATGCTGGTGAGGTTGTGGAGAAAAATGAAGGCTTCTCCATTGCTGGTAGGATTGCAAGCTGGTACAACCACTCTGGAAATCAGTTTGGCAGTTTCTCAAAAAATTTGGCATAGTATTACCTGAGAACCCAGCTATATTACTCCTGGGCATATACCCAGAAGATACTTCAACATGTAATAAGGACACATGCTCCACTATGTTCATAGCAGCCTTATTTATAATAGTCAGAAGCTGGAAAGGACCTAGATCTCTACCTGAAATTTCTTAAATACTAAACGTTCCTTCCAATGAACCCAATAATCTATATCTTATTTTCATCTTTTCTTTCTTTAACTGCTTCTTTGTGGTTTTATTAATGACTTTTCTACAGAATTTTTCATAGAAAATTTGGAACATGCACCCATTTACAGCTACCATTGTCTGGTTGCACTGTGTGTTCCCATGTAGATTTTTTGGCTCCTTCTTACTGTTATTTTGCATCCTTCTCTGAGCATGTTTTCTACTTAATCATTTGCGTTGACTGATCCCATTTGTGTGTATATTTTTCTCAATTGTTTATGAGTGAATAAAACTATCTTCAGGTGGGATATTTGCATTTATTTTTATAATACATTGGAGATTCACTTGACCCACTCTAGTAGCTCAGTGGGTGTTTGTCAACCAATGTAATGAGCTGAGAAATATCAAAACAAAGGAAAGTATGCAGAGATTACTCATATGCATGGCTACACTTGATGAAGAATGATCTGAGTGATTAGAATTTGACAGCCAGTATGACACCAGCACCATGCCATGTGGTGTGGTGCCAGACACATCTTCTGACTAATATAATTTATTATGTCAATCAATGTTTAGAGTGAGGATGCGCCTTTGATGATGGTATGCTCCCTGGGTGGTGGATTAGAAAACAGGGAAGTAGAAGAAGGGTCATTCATGCTGAAATAGTGTGACGAGGGGTAGTGGAAGGCAAGCTCAAATTTAGTTGGATATGCAGCCCCTATTTTTAGAACATACAAAGTCAGGAAGTTAAATTTGGATTACTATATAATGTTCTTACTCAGGAACAAATTTTGAAAGACTTTCTACAAAAAACTACGCACTATTCAAAAACTCAAGCATGGTTTTGCAAATTTTATTGAAAAAATGTACCCAGAAACAATGTTTGGAATTAGAGAATACCATGAGGAAAACAGGCCTACATAGTTTCTATATATATATATATATCCTTAATGAGAATCAAATATTCAAGGGGAAAGGAATTTAATTAATCATCATAGTAATTAAGAATTACACAGACCATGCTCTGACCATTCTGACTTTCTTCCACATACATTTTCATGGATGCATTTCTCACAATTTCCTTTGGTACAGCCATGGCTATTTTTCTCATTCATAAATGAGAAAACAGAGGAAAGGTTCTAAGAATTACTCAGTGTCATACAGTAATAAATGATTTATTTGCTCTTTGAAGAAAATAGCCTTTCACTATGTTTGTTCTTTACACAATTGATCCACTTTGGTAATGCATTCTGATTACCTGTGCATCTACCCTCACATATTTCCTTCCCTGCTCCTGTTAACTTCACCTCGTCTTACAAGTCCATCTTCTTCTTCATGACTTTGTTTTTTCTTTTATGTTCCAACATGTTTCAGCACGGCTCTCTGAGTAATCATGGTGGGACCTGTATATTGAAGCAGGAACACTACTGAAAACAATGAGAAATGAGAGCTCTAAGAAATTACTACTGTTAATTACCTATATTGACATGGCTTTGAACATCCTTACAAGTACTTGCTATTCATGAATAATGATTCATTTTATCTCATAATATCCCATAACTCTATAATTAAACATTTTTATTTTCCCAGCGTTTGTCTTAGGGTTACATCATATTTAATATTTTGTATACATTTCATCTTTTAGAAAACGTTTAGAGCTATACACATTTATGTGTTTAGTAAACTGTCACCATCATTGAAACTATACTCTATAATGTTATTTTCTTCAAAGAACTATTCCTTTATCATGAGTGTGTCTGTGTGCATTTAGGTATGCTTACATATACCTCTACCTGTTTTCCTATAATGTATCTTTCTTCTTTGGATCTGGTTCTTCATTTACATTATATAAAGTTAAGCCAACAGTATGTGAACTTTCATATTTTGTTTCATTTGCCCTCTTCAGAAATTAACCTAGAATGTAAGCTATATCAATTTTTATTTTTGTTGCCAAATAGTATTTTATAGCCCAGATGGATGACTTTTTAAAATCATTTACACACTAAACACGAGCTGGCATGTATTTAACATTTAATCATTATGAACAAAGTTTCATAACTATTTTAATGCTTTGAACATAAACATTTCTTAATTTCTCTATAATATATATTAAGTGATGTAATTGTTAGGTCATATGGTTGCTATATAGTTAGTTATTCTGGCAATTGGAGTAGTATTTACTTGAATGTCTGTCTGATTCTGTAGTCCCCTTAGTAATGGATTCATTAATTAATTTCACTACATAAAGGATTTTAATGCCATTTTAAAGTATTTTCTTATCTATTACATAAATATGAATTTATAAATATTTATATATACTAATGTATATGTTATTTAAAAATATTTAAATAAACATAAAATAAAGTAATTACATATATTTATTCACAGTACTTTTATTCCACTTAAAATTTTATATACTATTTATAACATGTCTATGATTTAAACACATAAATGTTATTTGAGTGCAATGGGTTATGACATTTAAAAATATTTAATACAATATATGCTAATTATATATAATTTATAACATTTACTTACAGTTAGAAAAATTTTGATGTGGTCTCTTTTATTTGCCTTATTGTCAAATCCTTAGTGAAATATACTTTGTATTCTTTCCTCGTGATCAAATACAGTTGTCCTGACTTTTCACTAGGTTATTAGTCACAAGACTTAGAGTCTTTTCCTGCTCAAGATTCCAAAGAGTTTCTGCTTCTGCTTGCTTCTCTCCTTTTTACACCCCTCAAACAAAACAAAACAAAACAAAACAAAAACAAAAACAAAAACAAAAACAAAAACAAAAACAAAAACAAAACAAAACACACACACACACAGAAAGTTTTAAAATTGTCCATTTTTGTCTTTGGCCATTCTTATTTAAATTTTGTTTGAAGTCTGTGTTAGGTAGATGTTCACCTTCTAAACATTCACAAGTCTCTTGCTGTGATGTTGTCCCTTATCTATTACACTCTTCTGCATATGTCTGTGATCTATGATGGATGTGCTTGTGTGAGTCCAATCCGAGACTCCTCCCTACATTCCATCTTTGCAGACTTGCAGATCATTCCTAAAACTACAAAGATTTGTGGGCTCTAGTTTGATAGGATGTTCTGAGATCTGATAGATTTGGCTGATTTTGCTAGGTTTTTCCAAACCATTCCAGAATTTTATTTTTTTCTTTCTACAAAAATTTGAAATATTTATGTCCATGTCTGCAAAACTTCTTGCTGGAAAAATTACAAATCCCTGTTATAAGTCAATTCATCAAATCTTGAGCATTGATGTCTTTGTTAAAACTTCACCCAGGGACTAGAGCTATGGTAGTACCCACCTTAAATCCCAAGAATTTAGGAGGCAGAGGTGGTCAGATTTTCAAATTTGAGGCTTGCCTGATCTACAGAGCAGGTTGCAGAACAGCAAAGGCTAAACAGAAAAACGCTGTCAAAAGAAAAACGCTGTCAAAACAACTAACAGTGCACCAAGAAGAAACTCTATCTCTCCAACTGCAGAGGTACTCTTTCACCATTACTGTACTCTAAAGGTAAATCTTTTATCTTTCACTTACATTTGTTCTTACATATTTAACGTCTGCAAAATTCTAAGTGGCATTCTACTTTCAATTTTGCTTTGCACCCTACCTTTTTTTTTTTTTTTTTTGCATCCTTGGTAGGACATAGAAACTTAACTTTGTTTTGCATCTTTGTCTGAGGTATTTGACTATGCCATAGTATTTTAATACCTTTAAGAGATCTAATTTTAGAATTCTGTAAATTGCCTAAGTTAGCAATCAAAATACTTGGAAATAGGGGCACATTTATTTCTTCTTCATGAACTAAATGTGCTTTATATATTTTCTTGCTTCATTATAAAGTCTAGAATGTCCACATAGTAAAATTAAGTGGTAAAACAGGTATCTTTGATTTTTTTCCCCACAACCCTAGAAGACATGCCATTTCATTCAATATCAGTTATAATAATTACAAACAGAAGTCTTCTATGAAGTTGCAGAAATCTCTCCATTCCTATTATTTATGATAAGTAAGTATAAAGATTTTTTCAAATCTAATCCTTTGCTGGTTAGTGTAATCTTAAAATTAAATTTATCAACCTACCAATGACTGGGACTTATTCAGTCACATTTATTATTCTTGGATATAACCTTTTTGCTTTTTAAAATTTTTCTTGTTATCTGAGGAGCACACAGACAGAAAATAAACTTGTAACTTTCACAAGAGTTTTCCACATATAAGGAGACATGAACACTATTTTGTATCTAATCAGAATCTCTAAAATTTCATTTTCCCACTCTATGTACCATTTTAGTGAGTAAAAATATCTTTAATAATTCAACCACCACCAAATTCATGATGTCATTCATTGTGCTTGTGAGTTTTTTTTTTTTTTTTTTTATGTATATGAGTACATTGTTGCTGTCTTCAAACATACCAGAAGAAGACATCGGATTTCATTACAGATAGTTGTGAGCCAGCATGTGGTTGCTGGGCATTGAACTCAGGACCTCTGGAAGAGCAGTCAGTGCTCTTAACCTCTGAGCCAATTCTCCAGCCCCTGTGTTTGTGTTCTTAAAGGAACATGAGCCCATTAGTTAGATGAGTTGGATAAGAAAGGCTTCAGTATTGACTTCATCCATCTTTACTGCTTAAACTGGAGAATTCTTGGACATATTAGTATATTTGTCTATCTTCAGAGTCTAAATGTTTTTAAATCTTACTTTATACATTTTTGGAATATAGATTAAAGTTATTTAAGCACATTTCTTGTATGTAATTCAAATAGCATATACAAATAAATTAGTGATATTTAATTTAGTAAAACTTAAGGATTAAGTAAACTTTTAAATGTTGAGGTATATTATGGAAAAGTACTTTTGTAAATTTCAACACAAAACCAAGCAGACAAGAATTAAATGAGAATAAACAAAAGGTATAGAAAAATAAGATTCAACTTAATTTCAATAAAGCAATGAGTTAATTAGACATATAAGGAAATACAATATCCAACATATTTCAATAACATTTTTATTTTTCTAAATGATATAAGGACACACATGTATAAACTAAATTTCTACTTTTCACAAAATACAGTATTTTTATAGTGTATTGACTTTTCCTTCAATCTTTAATTCTCAAAATTAATTTACTTTAAGTTTTTAAAATTTTTATAATCTGTAAGGTAATATAATATATACATTAACAATTTCAAGTTAAATAAATTTGAAAGTTTAAAATATCAATATACCATATTTCATGTGTTGTATACAGACTTAATTTTGCTTTTACTTTTGATCCATATTCATTATAAAAACAGTTTCTTTCTACATAATAGAACATCCTTCTATTTAAAAAATATACAAAGTACTCATTGAGTTATATTTCCTGATTGTTATCCTTGCATTGTGTTACAATGAGGGGAATGTAAAGGTCACAAAATGAAAATGCCCTTCACTGTGAAAGAAAGAACAGTTTCCATAGAGACCTAAATAAAGTGTATAAATCTGAGTTCTTCAGATACAAGAGGGAAGAGAATCCTTCCAATCTTGCATTTTGAATGTGAAATCTGATAAAAAAGAACTGGTAACATGTCTTGCTACTACATTACAGTGTATTAAATTTTTTTTAAAAATTTTTTATTGGCTATTTGTTTATTTACATTTCAAATGTTATCCCCCTTGCAGGTTTCCTCTCCAAGTACCCACCATCCCACCTCTTTTCTCCAGGCTCCACCAGAGTGGTCCCCAATCCACATACCCACTCCTGACCCACCACCCTAGCATTCCCCTACACTGGGGCATCAAGCCTTCACAGGACCAAGGACTTCCCCTCTCTTTTGTTGCTAGACAAGGCCATCCTCTGCAGCATATGCAGCTGGAGTCCTTGGTCCTGTGAAGGCTTGATGCCCAGTTTAGGGGAATACTAGGGCACTAGGGCAGAAATGGGCATGTGGGTGGGGTGTGGGATGGGGATTATCAGAGAGGAAACTGAGAAGGGACATCACATTTGAAGTGTAAATAAAAAATAACTAATAAAAAAGAAAGAAAAAACATCAATCTGGGATGCTATTTTACCTTCATACATAGTTTACTCTCAATCGCTATAACTCAATGAGTTAATTGAAATATTGTCACTATTCAGAAGAAATACATTGATGTGAACATATACAGACTGTTTATCATTATTCCCTAAATAACATGGTCTAAGGGTAACCTACTGTGATCCTTTCTACCTAATGCTGTAAGCAATGTAATGATGAGAGGTCATGAATAAATTTCATGCTAATACAAGACAATTTTTTTTAAAGTTACTCATCTATGAAAGTCTAGGAGCTAATCAACCATGACATTGAGTAATCAAAACTTGTGTTTGTAACTGAAAAAAATTTCCAACACCTCCAAAGATGTTAGAAAATAAGCTGGTTCTGTAATCAAGAAATGTAGTAAGATTGACAATTCAAAATTTAGAAAATATTTTGTGTTGATATTTTATTTATATATATATATATATATATATTTTTTTTTTTTTTTAAGAAACCACTTTTCTGTGTAGTCCTAGCTTTCTTAGAACTCCCTTTGCAGATCCAGCTGGCCTTTAACTCAGAGACTTGACTGCCTTTGTCTCCTGAGTGCTGAGATTAAAGATATACACCACCATGAGCATCAATACACATTACTTTTAAAGTTGCTTTTGAGTTAAATTAATGTTCTGTGATACCTTAAGTATGCAATAAGAAATTTATTATGGTTATATCATACATAAGTCCATTCATGACATGCACGCATATGCCTTATTTATTATATTATTTTAAATAAATTGGATTATAAACCCTTTGAAGACTCATTAGTCTATATGTGTTAAAAATTCAAATATTTGATCAATTGACATGCATGAAATATGTAAGGATTTGAAAATGTTATGTAGCATGTTGTTTTTCTAAATGCAGTAACAAAACCAAAGCATGTATAGACAAGGAAGCATATGATAAAAAGAAAGATAAATTGTGAACCTCAATAGATCACTACTAAAATTCTGTAATGAATATTCCTCATTATACAAAACTTGCTTTTTCTGATGTGATTGAATATGCTAAGAAAACAGTTCTAGTTTTGATCCTTTCTCCAGTTTATCTCAATGTAGTAAAAGAAGTAGCTATTCAAGAACAATTTAGTGAAAAAGCTTATACAGAAGTCTTTGAATTCATGAATGAACATAATATCTTCCTAAAAGTGAATTTATTCTTCTCCTGCAATTTTATCTACTTCTATATTTCTATTGATATATAATTTAAGTATAATTGTCAATGATTTTCTATAATAAGGTTTTATTTCATTACATATTTTCCAACAAGGAATAGTATATTGGCACATGCCTTTAATCCTAGCACTTGGGAGGCAGAGGCAGGTGGATTTCTGAGTTCAAGGCTAGCCTGGTCTATGGAGAGAATTCCAGGACAGCCAGGGATTCACAGAGAAACTCTGTCTCAAAAACAAGACAAAACAACACACACACACACACAAACACACACACACACACACACACACACTAAAAGAATCTGTTCCTAAATTATTTATGTTATTGTGTTTATGTAAAATGAGTAACTTTTCTTTCGTTAATACTCTTTAGTACTATATAGTCCTCTCGGACTGGCCCTTTCGTATTTTTTGGAAATTATTTTATTTTTAATTATATATGAAAACATTTATCTGTGTAAATATTTGCATAAAGGCCTATAATAGAGAGTTATGAGCTGCCTAAAGTGGGTGCTAGGAATTGAACTTGGGTCTGGGTCTGCTGAAAGAGCAGTTTGTGCTCTTTCCTTTGGTGGCGGGACGGTGGTGGTGGTGGTGGTGGTGGGTTGTTTTGTTTTGCTTTGCTTTGCTTTGCTTTGCTTTACTTTGCTTTGTTTTGCTTTGCTTTGCTTTGCTTTGCTTTGCTTTGCTTTGTTTTGTTTTGTTTTGTTTTGTTTTGTTTTGAGACAGGGTTTCTCTGTGTACCTCTGGCTGTCCTGGAACTCACTTTGTAGACCAAGCTGGCCTCAAACTCAGAAATCCACCTGCCTCTGCCTCCTGAGTGCTGGTATTAAAGGCGTGCGCCACCACGCCCGGCTCAGTTTATGCTCTTAACAGCTGAACCATCTTTTGTGTAACCAAATTTTCAATTCCTTTAACGTTTTATGTAAGAATGCAGCTGAAATTATTACATAAATCTTGTCAAATCTTCCCATGATCCTCAATGTCCAGCTAAGTATTTCAAATGCTATATTATCACACCTATTAAAGAAGAATTATTGTCCTCATTTCAAAAAAAATTTATTTCAAAAATAAATTGCTGTAATCTGTTCATGTATTTCTGGATACTCATGGTGAAAATTATATATAAATATTTTAGTTTTATGCATTAAATGAAAATAACTTGTTCTCAAGAGAGGGCTTAACATGGTGATCTTAGTTAAGTATGCATATATAAAGATATGTATATATGATATATGTATATATAATTCTATCAGCTAGATCACTGGGACATATTTAGCAGCTCTGAAATTAACTGCTGTTCATGGCTAATGACCCAAAAATTCTCATATCTAAAATTATTTATTGCATTTGTTTTAGTTAAATGGTTGTAAATTTATAATGAACATTTCTTTCCTTGTAGTAATTAAATGGGTATCTAAGGAACTTTAAGGTAGTGAAGATTTTGTTCCCTAGTCAATGATTTAATTCTTTTATGATATCTAATTTTTATACAAGTGAATTTTAATTTTAATCAGTAAATTAAGCCTAAAATTTTAATTGGACTCCTCTTGCCAAGACAGGAAGTTAAAAAGGATTTTTAAGAGGACATTATAACAGCAAGAGTACACTTGTAATTAAAATTAATGTATATATAAAATTCTTTAGTTATCAAAATAATATTCCCAATGCTATGCACTAAGTTCTTGGTTATTAATTCATGATCATTTATATTTACTTATTTACTGAATTCATGACCATGAGTTAGGATAGACACTATTAATTTCTTGATACAGTGCATTTCAATCATTTGCATGAAAAATAAGTGTTATAACTGTTAGTGTTAATTAAAATTCATCTAATGTATGTTAGTGTTTTGCTGGAATCTTGATTCTTGTACCACTTTAGTGTAGAGCCATAAGTGAGTCAGATCCCCTGGAAGTACACATGGTTGGGAGCCAACTTGTGGGTGTGGGAACAGAAGCCCCAGTCCTGTATAAGAGCACTCAATTCTCTCACTGTTGAGCCAACTATTAAGCCCTCCAGATATGTGAACTTTTTATATGAACACTATTAGAGACTGTATGTAGAATTAACTTGAGAACTCATATTCTAGGAAGTAAATGTTTCCTTTTTATGTTCTAGTGAATCCAATTTTATTATTATCAGTTTGTTTTTTAACTTCTCTGTAAGAAGTATAATTATTCATCTGTTACACCAGATTGGAATAAAGGAGTAGAAAGAAAAACAGCTTGAATCAGAAATCAGTGCTCTTCCACCAATGGTCTCTTTTGTCCTCTCATAGTACTAAATCTCAGCTGATCTTCCTGAGCCTATCATGCCATCAATGTTATATAAAACCCAGGACCACCAGTCTAGGAATGTCACCACACACAGTAGGCTTGGCTCTCCCACATCAATCACTAGTCAAGAAAATGTCTTACACACTTGCTTACAACCTGAACTGATGAATGTTTTCTTTCTTTCTTTCTTTCTTTCTTTCTTTCTTTCTTTCTTTCTTTCTTTCTTTCTTTCTTTCTTTCCCTTCCTTCCTTCCTTCCTTCCTTCCTTCCTTCCTTCCTTCCTTCCTTCCTTCCTTTCTTTCTTTTTGTTGTTGTTGTTGTGGTGGTGGTGGTGGTTTTTCAAGACAGGGTTTCTCTGTGTAGCACTGGCTGTCCTGGAACTCCCTCTGTAGACCAGGCTGGCCTCAAACTCAGATATCTGCCTGCTTCTGCCTCCCAAGTGCTGGGATTAAAGGTGTGTGCCACCACTGCCCAGCTAATGAATGAATTTTCTAAATTAAGGTTTCTTCCTCTCAAATGACTTTAATTTGTGACAAGTCGACAGAAAACTATACAGAACTGATTAAATTTGGTAGTAGCTCTGAAGTTCTAGCATCTTCATTGCATTTAAATATAGTCTCATAGCCATTTGTAGGGCTATGTGGCTGACATTACAGTCACCCTATGGAATGATGTCATCCATACCTACTCTTTGAATCATTTCCCCAGTAATCATAAAGAAAGGAACCTGAGCATGAAAGTGTTTGTGATTTCTTTAACAAAGTGTTTAAACAAAACACTCCAAATCCCGGTTCTTGGCTACGCTGAAGGATAAGAGAAGGGAGGCCTACACATGGCAAAAAATAGTTATATACATTCATAAAATATTATAGTCATCAAAGGTCAATTGGTTGAGTTTTATACTTAAGATATATGAGACAAACTAAAATCATACAGAAATAACAAATGGATTTGGTTTCTAGGGTCAGAGGGATATAACATTCATATCTTAGATTTTCAAAAAGCTTTTATGTATCTAATGTGATTAATCCTACACATACTTGCATTGCTATATCTAATTTTAACCATTTCAGCTATATTTGAGTAATATAACAATTTCAATATAAAGAAGAAAGCTTGGAAGGTAAAAACAGTTGAAAAGCATGAGTGAACTGAGAAAAGGTATCTGAAATACAGAACTCTGAGGGATAGAGTCTATAGCTCAAAAGTGTTGCAGACCTGAGCATATGGAGGGAGTGACATGAAGTCTGGTAGGAGCATGCTTGAGGAACAAATCATGGAAGTGATTGGCAAGCTGGTCAGCTTCAACACAAGAATTATTGTTATCTTTAGAGTGGAAAATGTCAATCCAATTTATAGGTTCCCAACATTCTTTAACAGGAAAACACACAATAATTTCAGCAGGGATTGTTGTAAAAAGAGACACTGAAGCTTACTCCTAACATTTAGGTGCAAGTCTTCAGAAACCTCAGGAAACTGGAAGTCGTCAGTTTTTAAGCAACTGTGACAGCTGTCAGCATGAACTTATTCCCTACTGATTAAGAGAGACATAAAAAAGAGAAAGACTTCCCAGGAGAGCATTAAGGACACTCAAACATAAAGAGTTTCACTCAGCAGGCAGGGTCCACACTGAACCTGGAGACATGTGGATTTTTTAGGGTTTATTCGACAAAGTTCCATAACCTAACTTTGTCTTTCTCATCTTCCAATCATCTATTAATAGGTAAAATTTATCTTTACATACTGTTAATAATATTTAAGAATCCAAATCATAAAAATCAAGTTTATCGAAAGCATAGAACCACAATATAAAAATTTAAAAGTTACTAAATTTCATACAAATCTATAGATTTACCAAAATAAACTTTATTCAAAATGTAGTCATATACAGAAGAATATACATAATAGAAAATCTTATCAAAAATTTAATGGACACATAAAAATTACTATGTGAAACTAGACACCTTGATGTTTATAATATTTGATTTTAAGTCATTAGATATATGCACTAGCACCACTGACTTTCTAACACCATACTGCTCTCTGTCCAAAAAGTAGAAATTCCATACTAAACAGATACTCTTTCAGTGTAAGGTAAATGCACCATAAATTTTATGCCACAATGTAGAAAAAAATGTAACCAATATTTCAAAATTCTGAGGTAAAGTCAATTCTAATTCACAAGCTGTTATTCATATAAATCATTAACCAATTTGTAGTCAGTGAGAAAAAGTAACCAGGTCTGTCAAATCTGAAAGCATTCCCATCTCCTTCTTCGTGATGGTTATAAAAGAAAAACAAGTTCCATATTATGGAATGCCAAGGAAAGCATAAGAGAAAAATAAAACTTCCCATGAACAAAAGATTACAGGATCATTTTCTTATATAAAAACATTTCTGTCCCATTATAATGGAGGACACGTATTTATCATTAACCACAGTATTTCATATTATCAGCCTATGCTTATGAAAAGGTTTTGTCAGATCATGGAAAAGTAGCTGAGTACTATATTCTTGTGCATGTTCAGGAACATGTATCCCAAAAGAACACCAAGGAGCTAACCACACTAGGGATTCTTATTCTAGCTAGAGCTTGGTCTTACTGAAGACCCTGACATAGCAGCATGGAAGGGTGAAGTCAGAGCCCAGTTTCAACCAAACATTTATAGAGGCAAACAAACAAGCAAGGGGGTATTTAGCTTGGCATACCTCTGATTGGGGAGCTATCATGAAATTCGTTGTCATTTAAAATGATTGGCTGGTGCTAGAAGTGAAGTTATTAACTTTTTAAAATAAATATATTTTGGTACAACTATAACTTCTGTTTTCCTCCTGATTGGTGGTTGTTAGGGTATGACCTGGAAACTATTGCTAGTTTCAGGCTTGTTGGTTAACTCGAGTTCAACCTTGGGTCATGTTCTCTAAGATGGAGCCTGAAACCGAGAGGAAGTGGTCTGATCTCTCAATAACATTACCATATTACTATGATTTATGGGTTTTTTTTTATGATGATGGAACTGACAACTTGTTAATGACCACAATATAAATAAAATTAATAAAGCAAATAAAAGTGACATAAAATATTCAATACTTATTAACACATTGGAGGTTTTTAAAAAAATTGTTGATTATCACTAGATGACCAAAATCAACAGCATTATTAAATAAACATAGAATTTAGATAATAGAAAAATGAAAAGGAACTGAAATAACAAATAAATTTATTATAGCACAGTGGACTTGATATACTTTAATAAGATTACCCATGGTTGAAATGAGAAAGGAGAGAAGCTGAGTTCAGGTGTGCATGTAAAGGTATTACTGGGTTCTTTGGGAGCCAACTATTGCTAATGGATACTACAAAAGTGTTTTTACATACCAAGTATAATCCTATTAAACTGACACTAAAAATGAATCATACTTAGTTTATTGTTATACACTATTTTTAGATGTTCCTCCTGGCCTAGTTAACAAATAAAGTACTTAGAATGGAACATCAAAATTGTATAATTTTTAGCCCTGAAATATTACAAACTCCACAAAAGAGGTCTATGATATAAACATATACAATAAAACACAATGGAGTCATTTCCAAGGTGAATCAAGAGGCTAGCCTGGAGAAAGGTTTGAAGATATGCCTATAACAAAAAATAAGACTCAATTGCAGTGATCAAAATTTGACTTAAAATTATATGTGACAGAAGATTCATGAGATACACTACATAAAATGAATGGAAACATGAATGGTTATACATCCTCCACCATGCTTTCTGTGTTGTGATGGACTAAATCTTCTTCCTGTATGATGGTGCTAATCCAGTTCAGTCACATCTAGAAGAAAGTAACTGATATGTATTATTTAATAATTTAAATAAGGTAAAAGGACAGTCACATGAGTTCTCTTTCAAAATGGCTGTGCTAAACAAAACAAAATCAACCCACCAATCAGCAAAAGCCTTACTGAGTCCATCATTCAGGGTAGGTGGAAGCTGTCCTCAGCATCCTTCTGTAGGTTGTCTCGAATGAGTGAGGCATTGAAATCCAGCTACTCCAAACAAAACAAGCCTGAGTAGCTTAAATATTCTTTCAATGATTTTCTCCACTGTTTACCAAACTGTCAGATACAATGATGCCCAAGATGACCCTCTTTGTTGGGAAACAATGGAGAAACCCTCTGTATGTAACGTTGTAAAGTACTAGTGAGAAGGCAGTGACTCTGCATTTCAGTATGGGGAAATTCAGCAGGTTTTGTGGAAGCATCATCCAAAGTTAGTGTTGGGATGACACTTTTCCTCAATTAACCAGAGTCAGACTTACTTAAATTTACTAACACTAAACTTAGAAGGAAATTATTTCTTTTCTGGGCATCTGGTGTATTCATTTTAGGATTTATAACAATGACCATTATTTCCCAAGCTGGAAATTAACAGACCTCTAATGTGTGCTATCTTCTCTTTCTCGAACAAAAGTTCTACAAAAGAGATGCATTAGGTTACAATCTGCTAGAGAAGAGCTGAGAACTCTACATCTTGAACCTCAAACAGTTAAGAGGAGTCTTGGTCTACACGGAGCATATCTTGAGTATAGAAGAACTCAAATCCCACCTAGACAGTGACATCCTTCTCCAAAAAGATCACACCTACTTCAACAAGGCCACACCTCCTAATAGTGCCAGTCTCCATGAGACAAGCATTCAAATATTAAGTCTATGGGGGACAAAGCTATTCAAAGTACCACATTCTAGTCTTTGGACTCCATAGGCTTAGAGCAAAAATATATTTCATCCCATTTCATAAGATTATTACAACCTCAACAAAGTTTAAAAGCCCAAAATTCAAAGTCTATTCTGAAATTCATGTAATCTAAGTATAATCCCCTATAAAACCAAAATCAAAATGCTTATCATATACTTTCAATATATAGTGGCACAGGATATATGTTACTACCTCAAAATGTAGGGAAAGTAGCATACTGAGAAAACACTGGACAAAAGTAAGACCAAAACCCAGCTGGGCAAACTCCTTTCTCTAAATCTAAATGTCTGATATCAAAATAATCTTCAGATCTTCAACTCCTTTCACCATTGTTGTGTGCAACATACTTTTTTCTCCCCTCAGGCTTATTTAATTCCCTATTTTATGTCCCAAGCTTCCTTGGCAGTTATCTCACGGCTCTTATATCTCTATCCTTTTGGGGTCTCAAAAGCAATCAAGGTTTCACCTCAATAGCTTCACACAACGACCTTCAAGTTTCTCCATGCAGGAAAAATCCTTGTCTTTCTTTAGGCGCAGAAGGAGATTCCGTAGCTCGTTTCACACGATAGCCTGTCTGAATTTACATGCAGGGAAACATCTGTCACACGTGCCTGGCCTCAGCAGTTTTCCTTAGTCAAGGAGGGATGTTCCATAACCCCTTTCTCCTCTCCTTGACCCTAAAGCCAGAACCATGTGGCCGAAGGTCACAAGTTCTACAGATGTCTGGGATAGAACTTGGCCTTCTTGCTCAATTACACCTTTACCAGCTATTTGTTTTTGATGATTTCCTTCACTGCCAAAACTTCTCTTCCCTGGAACTTGCTATATAGACCTTGAATTCAATGATAATGCTGCTCACTTTCAGAGGTCCTGATTTCATTTCCTGATATCCACATTAGGTGTGTTATACCAAATGTAAGTACAGGTATAGGTGACTTTCATTCTCTTTTGACATCTTTATGGATGAACATGCCTATGGTGCACATACATGCACTTGGGTCCACATATCCAATAAGTAAGCAATCAGTAAAATAAGTAACTGTTTTAAAAGAAAAGATAGAATAGTGGTGATAAGTTCTCTCCCTTAACATATGGATTCTTGGGCTGCTTCAGACTGTTTCTTTGGAAAGCTGCAACAAGTATTCTTAACTCCTGAACCATGCTTCCAATCCTTATATATACAATTCCTATCAGATTAAAGTTTTATTGAACAATAAAATTAAACTAAAAGTTTCATTAAGACTTAACTAAAACCTGTAACAGGTAAAAAAATCCAATATTTTTGTAATTTGAGTCATTCAAACACATAAAATACTATATATATATATATATATACATATATATATATATATATATACTATATATGTATATTTAGTATATATATAGTATATAGTATATAGTATATAGTGCATATATATAGTGTATAGTATATATATATAGTATATACATATATATAGTATACATATATATAGTATAAAGTACATATATATATATATATATATATATATATATAGTTTATAACCTGAATATAAAACATAGAATATAGATTGTAAAATGTAGACTATAGAATATGAATATAGAATATAAAATACACATTATGCAGAATATACAATATGGAAAACAAAATATAGAAAATAGTATATAGAAGTAAAGCATATATAATCCTTGAATCATACAATTATCATACCATGGAAATAAAAACTTGCTCCAGATTTCAAGATATTAACATGCAGGAATCATCGGTTCCATAAAGAAATGATTACAATGGTCATGTTTGCTGCCTGGGCTTGGACACACTAGCAGACTGAGACTAGAGCAGTTAAAATTCTCATATACCTCTCATGATCTCATCTCCATCTTTCACATGATATGTCCAGTGTGATCACTTTAACATAGATTAGGACCTGTGTATATCTCCTTTCCTGTAATGTACAAGAAGAGTAAAAGCAAAGTTACACAGTCTTAAATTTCATGGTCTTGGTTCAGAAGGCATGGTGTAGCCATCCAACTTATAAAAATCTTCAGAATATACATTATTAATAGAGGATATGGATGGGCACATGGATTAAGGCATGAAGTAAAGCCTTCACTGAATTGAAAAGCAATTCTTTGGAAGTTTAAGAGGAAGTTCTCTCTGGGAGAACCACCTAGTCGTGTACACATCCACTCTGCACACTGACTCCCAAACACATCCCAATATCTGACACTGGGGCTTGATTCTAAGAATCCATAGCAATAACTCCCTCCAGGACTGGACTTGAGGATCATATGTGTTATTGTAGCCAGTCATCACAAATGTGTGCTGAGGTCTTAAAATGTGGCTATTACCACCCTAGAACTGCATACTCAAATTTATTTTATGTAAATCTATTTGAATGTAATACAAAAAGTTATGAAATGGCTAGTGAGCACTAATTTTCACAGAGTGGCTCTTCTGAGATAAATCAAAGTGCCCTTACATTTGAAATTTTAAATGCTTGTGATGTCAGTTTATTCCAGGTGATGTTCTTCTTTATGTAATAGCAAAAATCAGTTATGTTATAGGAAAGAATTTCCAATTCAAATGCTTTTACTCTTATAATTGAAAATAATTTCCATTCTTCCCCCCCCCTTTTTTTTCATGACCACAGATAATACAAATCTGGGGAGCTATGACATATGATGCCTAATGTTAACAGATATATTATCAACTCATGTAGGTTATAGGAATTAGGTTTGTTTATGTGATGTGACATAGGAAGAAAGAGAAAAAGAAAGAAAGAAAGAAAGAAAGAAAGAAAGAAAGAAAGAAAGAAAGAAAGAAAGAAAGAAAGAAAGGAAGGAAGGAAGGAAGGAAGGAAGGAAGGAAGGAAAGACAAACCTCCCATTCTCCAAGAAGTTAGTTAACCATGAAGAAAAAAATAGTCCAGGTTGGGCTGAAATCCTTTGTGCATTATTTCTGGTCTTTAAATGTGCTGATCTAAAGTTAGTATGGCAACCTCTTCATAGGGTTGTATTGTTTTCCATCACCTGTTAAGTCCTGTTGCTAATCATACCTGTCAGATGACTTCCCTTCAAGTTCTCCTACTCTTCAACATTCATGGAAGTTGGTCTCAGGATAGAAACATGGTGGCCCAAACTTTTTTTTGAAAGAATACCACTTGACAAATATAATAAGAATTCTAATATGGACAGTGTACAGATGATATTTATCATAAGACCTTTAAGTAAGAAACATGACTGCCCACACTAGTGAGCCAGTAATGCATGGAGTTCATGTGAAGCAGAAGAGCTCCAGTTTTATTTTGTTTCATTTTATTTTGATCTTTTTTAGTTTCTTATTTTCTCATCTATGAAACCTGATCCATATAGTTACTTTATTTATCAACTACTAAATTCCTTTTTTGTTTCTAGATGAAAAGTGAAGCTTGACAGGAAAGGTCAAAAGGAGTAATAAAGACTGTTTATTCTGTAAGTGGTAAGTCACACTTCCTGCTAATTAAAAATGAGCAATATTCATCTTTTATTCTCATATCTGTTTACTGAGCATAGGAGAGGAATGTCTCCCTCTATTTGCTATATATGAAGCAATGAATACAAACTAAAGATTTGTAAAGGAAAGAGTTCTATTTACGAGGGCTCATTAATCTAAATATCGAAGCCACCTTTCCTTGCTGTGGAGGTCAGGCTAGGTATGTGGACTCACTGGAGCACAGAGAGACAAGCACAGAATGCAGGAAGCCTGAGAGCATTTGCAGGCACTAGTGTAGGTATTTGGAGCTTCATATTGGTGTTCCCTGCTGTGTTCAGAGGCAAAGAAAGAAAATAGAAAAAAACAAGCAAAAGTGATATTGGGTTGGTGAATTGGATGGACTGTATGTTGTTTTTCTTCTGTGAAAATGTGTTTGTTCAGCTTCTGAGATTCAGTAAATATTGTATTTAAAGGCATGAAGAAACTCTTTGTATAACTCTGGCATGGCCTGAGTGAATTGCTTGACACAAGTCAATTCACCTCTGAGAATTCTGCTCCAGTTCTATAAGAAGGGATAGACACTGATACTAAAATTGCTGTCTTATTTCAAGGCAGAAATGAATAAACCATTTGGTCCCATTTGTTACTACAGAGAATGCCTTCTTAAACATCAGTGAGCCTGAGTCAACTAAAAAACTAATAAGGTCAGGGCTTCAGGTAAGAGCCAGAGGCAAAGGCTACCTGCAACTTCAATGGCATCAACCACTCTACTGAACAGGCTGCTTTATAACCCCCCCGCCCCCCACACACACACACACACATGATGGGGAGAGAGGTAGAAATAAGGAATATTGAAGACAGGAAGGGAAAGGAAGACAGAAATGGAGACAATTCAATACATAGCTGTAACTAAGAAAAGCAAAATAGGTTCTGTAGGCACAGTTTTCTAAATTATTTTAAAGGAAGATATAACGCAGAGGAACTAAAAACAGATAAGCAAGACAAAAGAGGCATGGCAATATATCCCTGATCAAGTGACAGGATGGGAGTGACCTTCCCCTTCCCCCAAGAAGTCATTATAACCACAAGGTTTTTAATAAAGAGTTGATTGGAATATTCATCAAAGTGGTTAACTGTTGGGAACAAAATAAATTGGGGATGGGAGGACTGGAGGTCATGAGGAAGAATGGAAGGAAAAAGATGCCCACTTCCCTACCAGAGTTTCCGTATTCTCTGGTCAGTCAGACGTGGGAGGGTTAATACCTACCCTATCCACTCATCCCTGGGTGGGCATTCCTCTATCCCACTCTTCAGGGGTGGTCAAGGGGTATCCCTGCCTGGGGACCCCTGGAGTTACTTTGATAAAGCCACCAGTGTTGTGGGAGAGAGGGAATAGGGGAAGAAGTTCCCAACACTAACCAGAGTGTGCAGAGGACCTTGAAGGAGCAGAGACTCTATGATTTAAGAGCTTTATTATAGTAATGCACGGGAAAGAGAGAAGGTGGAAGTGATGAGAGGACAAAGGAGTAAAAGTAAGAATAAGAGGGCAAGCGGGACTGAACAACCCTTTTTATGGTCTTCACTGTTGCTAGGTAACTGGGTAGGAGTTTAGCCTGAAGGTCAGAAGCTTGGGCCATTGCTTACACTACTACTGACCATGCTTCTCTTGTGGGGGCTGTGGGAGGTGATACCTTAGGCAGGGGCCGGAGTTCCAGGAGCATGAGGGAATGCCTACTGTGTCATGTAGGTGAATTATGACCATCGGGGTTCAGACCTCAGCTTGACTGGAGACCAGCCTGCAATTCCCCCAAATTGACATTTATGGGATTAAAAAATAAACAAATAAAATCCCATTTTATCCCCAACCCAACATGGTATAACAGATCTCCCTTTAGAGTAATTATTCTAATGATCCTGATTCTATTAAAAACTCATGTATGCTGTAATATCCTTGATTCCCTTATATTTAATTCCTTAAAAGTTTGTATCATTCTACTCTCTAGTAAACCCTTATAATCTTTAAATGGAGGCAGGGCAGAGTCCCCTTTAGTGATTTCCACAGGCTGAGAATATCCCAAGACCCTATCGATAAGCCAACCATTTCTGCTGTGTGTGCTAGATGGTTGTGTTAGGAGGAAAGCTTGTTAATGTACATGACATGACATAGTGACCAATGGTCCCAGTAGGAGTTTATCCCATTTGATCCACTATAGGTTATGATTCTTGGGACCTGGTCTGAGGCTCAAGATATTTCAAGACTCTTTGAAGCTGCATCTGTTGAATTTTGGAACAAATGAAACTTCTTGGCCTTTGAGAGAAGTAGAAGCTGAATCTACATAAAAGAGGAATGTCTTGGCTATGCCAATTGCAAAAATGAGCAGGAAAACTGAGAAGAAAGGAAATGGCAGCAGGTATCCAAGCAAGTGTTATACATTAGGAAAACAAGTAAACAAAATAACAAACAACAAAATCAAAAAGGAGACACAATTGTGTTGTGGGGTGGTTGTGTTTAGAGGACTTGATCTTTATTTTTCTTTCAAAATTCTGTGGGTAGAGTTCAGGTTGGGGCTGACTAACTAATGTTTTGTAACAATACATGTAAATATGACCACTATTATTTTGCTTGTACTTTCCTATTAGTTTAATACCTGGAAGTGGTCACATTTTAAACCTTCTCTCCCTTTCGGCTTAGTCAAAGTTTGTAAGGTGCTATATTTTAGGGATTTAGGTGGAAATCTTTCGTTCTTTCAATTTATCATCTATAGGAACCCATCAACCTATTATTAATCTGACTTCCATTGGAAGCAAATGAGACCCCCACCCGACTCTCCATTTTGCAAGATATAATATATCTAAAATCTGAGCTTTTGGTGGTCTTCACGGCATTAGTGAATGAGAGAATGTGAGACTTTCTGGAATGATGGAAGCATCAGGGGATTCTGTTACCTTCAGGGTTTTGGCTGAATTGAACAGGCAAAGCCAAAAATATCAGCTATGCTTTTAGCTATTTGATTGGATAAGGCCTCTCACTTTAGCTGTCAAACACTCTAAAGAACAATTTCAATTTCAGTGAGGAAGTACTGGATTTAGTACTTTTGTATACTATTAAAGTCAAGTTTAAATGAAAGTGACCACTTAAAAACTACACTGATTTATTTAAATTCAGCTTGACTCTGAGTCCTGCTGTCAACAACAGAAGAAAAAGCTGGAATCCTCTGTCAGAATTGCTAAGTGAGTGGCAATTAGCAAAGGGACCTGGTTCTTTTCTCTTTGTATTGTTTTTGTTTTTGTTGTTTGTTTGTTTGTTTGTTTTGAGACAGGGTTTCTCTGTGTAGACCTGGCTGTCCTGGAACTCCCTCTGTAGACCAGGCTGGCCTCGAACTCAGAAATCCACCTGCCTCTGCCTCCCGAGTGCTGGGATTAAAGGCGTGCGCCACTATGCCCAGCGGGACCTGGTTCTTAATGCTGAAGAAGCAAGAAAAGCTTCAAGGAAATTTTACCATGAAGCACCTGTCTTTCCCCTCTCTCTGTCTCTCTCTGTCTCATTCTCTCTGTCTCTCTCTATCTCTCTTGTTGGCTCTCCCTCTATCTTTCTCTCTATAGGTGTAGGGGTGTGTGGGGTGTATATGTGTGTATGTGTGTGTATGTGCTGATAAAGGTATACTGCTTAAGCCGGGCGTGGTGGCGCACGCCTTTAATCTCAGCACTTGGGAGGCAGAGGCAGGTGGATTTCTGAGTTCGAGGCCAGCCTGGTCTACAAAGTGAGTTCCAGGACAGCCAGGGCTACACAGAGAAACCCTGTCTTGAAAAACCAAAAAAAAAAAAAAAAAAGGTATACAGCTTTAGAACTTTCTACCTCATTCCCTGAGTTATCTCCTGTACATACTAGTGTATGTGTGGCTCCTGTTGGTTTTTTTTTTTTTATATCAGCATTAAGCACTGGAGCTCAGATTTTCATGATTATTTAGCATCTTGCTAACCCACTGAGCTACTTCCCCATTCTATGAAGGTGTACTATGACTGGCAGAAGACATGGCTACTAAAATACAACATGCAGTTTTCTTAGACTAATGGTAGAATGCTTGGTAAACTCTACATTCTTCTATATTTCAATCCCCACTACCCAAACATAAACCAAAGACCCCACACTGAAAAACATCTATCACCTGGGGCTGGTGGCACAAACTCATGACTCCAGATACTCAGGAGACTAAGACAAGAGTATCTTAAGTTCAAGGTCAACTTGAACAAAGAATGACTAAAAGGCCATTACAGGCAATGTAAGACACTGCTCTGTTGAGGTACGCCACGGTACCCACAGAACGGACTGGGTTCCCCTGGGAGGCGAACTGGGGCTGTAAGGAGACTAAGTGTGAGAGAAATGAAGATGCTAAGTCGATTCCCCCATCAAAGCATCTCTAATTTTACTTAGGAATCTTTTGGGGCTGTAAGAGGGTAGGCTCCGCCCACAGTCAGTTCTGCTCAGGTGCCTGAGTTCAGTTGCCAGATGCCTGGATGCTGACTGATGTCCTGGGCACTGTGTATTGTCCCAAGACTGTCTCAGCAGGAAGCAGGATGTGCGTGAGGCACAGAGGACATGTACCAGGATCACAGAGAAGTGCAAGTTAGCACAATAAAAGAAGCCAGCCTTAGCTGGACAACATAGCTTCCTGTGGCAAGCCTTCAGAGACAGCAGGTCTGCTCTCAGCCTGAAGCAGCTGTTAACTACATTGCACAAAATAACTTTAAAGAGATAAAGAGTGCCAACCATCTTTTATTTGGTGTTAAGCACTTTGTTAATATATATTGCCATGTGTAGAATTCCAGTATCAAGAGGCCTTGCTTTTACTCATCAATATCTGATGCCTTTAAACCTCTGGTTTCTATATCTGTTGTTATCTAGGCATCTTTGCTTCCAACATTACTTCAATGCAGAGTTTCTGCCCTTTCTTCCTCTATCCACTCTCTCAATGCTCTGTTCAATGAAAAAGTTATACAGGCATTCTCTGTTTTCTCCTTCCTTGTGCTCAAAACAGATTATGATTTGTTTGAACAAAAGTACGTAACACTTTCTTCTAGCTCTGCCCAAACAGGAAAAGACATCTGCAGACAGGCCTTGAAAAGCACAGTGGTTTGTTTTGAAATATGTATATTCTATAAGATGAAATGCTTCTATTCCACAGTCTGTACAGTAAACATGACATATATCGTAGCGTGTATAAATGTGTGCATTCTCTTGATTAAGCAATGTTCTTGGAGGTCTGCTTTCACATTGAGAATTTTTTGAATTTCAAAGGTCTAATGAAAAATCATCCCCTTAGCGCAGCTGTTCCACTACTGTAGAAATAAATCATGGGCAGTTTTAACATATTGTGTTCAATGTGATGTTGGTCCAATCTGAGCAACACAATAGGTATTCTTACCACCCTTAAAGCACTACTAAATGGAAATTATGAAACACGTTCAGGTCATATAAGAATATCTCTCCTGGTGGGCTCTCTATACACAGTCTCATCTGAATTCATCACAAATGAGGGGGTTATGCTATTTTAATTAGTTTATAAATAATTCATAACAGAGAAAATAGTTCATTCCTTAAAGAAATGAAAAGAAAATTATGATCGAAAAGGCAAATCGTGAGATTAAAATTTGGGATTCATGTAGCTAAAAGGAGTAGTCCTCTCTCAATTTTAATTCAAGTTTTTTATTGTAAGTAAAATTCATCAATGTTGTAAGAGAAAAATTGCCATTAACCAGCATCATATTAGAATTAAAATTTATTTGAGTATGTTGAGCTTATTTAAACCATTGTTTCAATATCTCCTTCCAAGAAGAAAATTCCAAGTAGTTTCTCCACCACTTCAGAGCCTCCCCTGTCTCTGTCTCTCTCTGTGTCTCTGTCTCTGTCTCTCTGTCTCTCTCTCTCTCTCTCTGTGTTTGTGTGTGTGTGTGTGTGTGTGTGTGTGTGTGCAAACATTGGCAAGAGATTCAAATACATTTAGCATATACCACTCAAATGATTATAAACAATTGCAATTTTTAAAAAATAAAGTTTGAATTAAATTCTACCTACATACCTATTTGTTTTGCTTGTATTGCATTTTCTGTTTTTAAAATTGTCTTTTCAAAATTTGACATGTAATATTTGTCATATAAGGTGTCAAAATTCTGAACTTATTTGAAAAATCCAGGTACCCTCAAAACTACAACTCACTCTAATTTCCTGTGTGTTCACCAAATTTGAATTATTTTACTCCTACAGTTACTCATAACGTTTATATTACCTCTAAAAATATGGAATTCAAATTCTTTTTTTTTTTTGGCTGCATAATATTTCGGTATAGCTAGATTGAAACTTTGCTTCCCTGAATCTTCTTTCTTGTATTTTTCCAGTTAGGGAAGCCATTTTTCCTGTAAAAGATTTGGAGAACAGAAAAGAAGTAAACAAATTTGCAGCTCACATAGATGAAAGAACAGTCTTGATTTATCTCTTTGGTATAAGGATTTCTAGTTTCTCTAGTTTCTAAATTAGGTGTTTGTTTACCTTGACAAATAGGTGAATTAGAAGGGGGTACCAATTCTATAAAGAGACTCTATGATCAAGGCAACTCTTATAAGTGACCAGATTTAATTGAGGCTGGCTTATAGTTTCTGATTTTTCACTCAATTATAATCATGGCAGGAAACATGGCACCATCCAGGAAGACTTGGTCATTAAAGAGCTGAGAGTTCTAAATCTTGATCTGATGGTACCCAGGAAAAGACTGTAATCCTCAGCCAGCTAGATCTCCAAAGTCCACCCTCACAGTGACACACTTCCTCCAACAAGGCCACACCTCCTAACAATACTACTCCTTATTGACCAAGTATGTTCAAATCATCACATTAAGTATATCAATTTCTGTGGCATGTATTCAAGTTTACGGTAAGAAACAGAAAACCTTGACAACTTTCAGTCTGTGTTGATCTCATTTCATTTAAGGCTTCTGCTTATACTTTTGTGGCCACTAGGTTTTAGTTCCACTTATTGGTGTTCCTCTTATGGGCAAGTTATGTCATCAGATGGGAATGTAGGGAAAGAGTACTCCAGGAACTGATGAATGAGTGAACCCAAACAATGCACAAGCTTAATCCCTTTTTTAAATTCTTCTAAGCAATTTCCATGGGTCTACACAATTGTTACTTAGCCATAATTTGAAAACAGACAACAGTGTATGAACATCAGCAGTCATGCAGAAATAATATTATGTTTATTCTAATAATAACTCATAAATTTTAAAGCTTTTGTTTTCCATACATTTTATACTTTGTTTTTCTGGAAATAGTACTTTTGTAGGTTATTCATAAAATTTCCAGACACTAGTGAAACAATATACAACAACAACAAACTATTTCTTAGTTCACTATGGAGATCATGGCAAGCACAGCCTAAATACATATCTCCCCATGTAGGCAACTGACAGTTTATTGTAGATGAATATTACTGTGTAATAGGAAAGCAGTATGTAATGGTGGGTCTTACTGGTCTACTTGTTTTTATGGACCATAGAACATGTTATAAAGAAACCATAATTTGAGCTAGTAGTATTTAACATGTGCATTCGGGTTCTTATTCTATTTTCCTCTTAGATATGTAATTTTTTGATGTGTGATGATCTAGTCTTTGGTTTGTTTTTTTTTATGAGATATCTGTCATAGTAATTTAACTGAAATAATTATAGTCATACAGATTCTATAGTCTATACATGGGATTGCAAAGAATTATTACCTCTAGAGTGTCTGTCTAGATCATAAAGGATATGGAACTATCTCTGCGGTGAAGTTATATCTTTCATAGGCTCAGGAAGAAAGAACAGTGGTACTGGGCTCAAGTGTTTGATGTCTCTGAAGCCCACGGCATGTGTTTGTTAGAAAATATGTAGCTTCTTGATTGTCCACCTTCTGGGATTCTTTTCAGAATTTCCCAATAACAGCTTTCCATTTCTTAATGGAATAATCCACTTCTGGCCAAAGGGGATTTCCATGTGATCTCTTGAAACACTATCCTTTGTAAGATAACTGACAGATTACACTAAGTAGTCCTATTTTCTAAGTCCCTAAACTTAGTCTAAGTTCAACTATATAAATGGCATCAGTTTCCATTGGTAAACACTAAGAATGACAGGGTGTATGGCCTTCCAGTTTGGTTAAATAAAATCAAATGCTGTTAAGATGATAGGCAATTGTGCAGAATTTGTAAAAACAAGGACAGTCATCAGAGTCTGGAAGTGAGTGCACTGATTCATTGCAAGCCACATGGGTAAAGTCATCATAATCAGTTATTCGTTCAGACTAGCATTTCTTGCTGTTTTGAAATTATTAATATTTTAATGCTCTCCTTTACTATACAAGGCTACCAATCACCTAGAAAAGACTGTTCTTTTACCAAAACTGAGTGGATGGAGTTCTACAGAGGAAAAGTACCAGAACGATCAGAAAGAGAAATATTAAAATTAATAATTCCTATATATTTAATTTCCTAAGATGGTAAATTCTCTTCTATGGAATCTTGAAAACACTTGAAATCATAAAATATATGACTATTCATTTGCATAAAACATTGTCCTCATGCTCAGGGTATTTAACTGCAACTACATCATTTTCAGTCCAATAGTTAATCCCTAGAAGAAGAGTTGATTTTAAATAACATTTGATAGAATAATTTCAGACCAGACAAATTCTGATTGAAGAAATCAAAGGCAAAATTCACATAAAAGTGCTCTGGAGAACAAAGCCATCATGTCCATCCCCATGTGCTATGGAAACAATGTCCTCTGAGGTCACTGTAATGCTCAAGTAAAACTATTTAGATAAGATCTGCTCTAATCATAGTTATATCCCAGGTAAGGTCCAACCTCTGCCAAATAGTGATGGTTTTTATTCAACACTAATACATAGTAAACTCAGGGATTTTTGTTGTTGTTTTGCTTTTGGTTTTTGTTGTTGTTTAAAAACTCCTGGAAATAACTGTAGTTTATTTAATCTTTATATTTGGGCCATTAAAGTTACTCAGACGATTTCTCAATGCTTTCTGAGAAATCTCCTCACTTTTTTTTTCTGTATTAGTAACCTTTGTTGCTGTTATGAATTACCAGAGTTAGACTATATTTATAAGTACATTAAGTTTACTTACCTCATGCTATCAAGTCCTAAAGTCCCACAGTCAGAAGGGGGGGGGGGTCCTTTGGCAGATGGCAGAACAGTCATAAAGGAAGCAGCTACATTTCAAGATAAAAAGCCTACGAGATTGGGTGTCAGAGAGGCTTAGAGCTTTACAATTTGTAATCAGGACTCATTTACTACCAGAGACCAATATTAGCCTTCTACAGGCAATACCCTTAATAGTTCTATAGTATCACTCCTTAAACATTCTTTTTCTCAGCATCACCACTCTAAAAACCAGATGTTGCACATATGGCCCTTCAGAGAGGCAGCTGGATTACTGGAGGTATGCTAGGTTTTATCACTATATAAATAAATGAAACACCTTTGTCAGACATAGATTATATATTTATTGTTCTATGGCTTCTTTATTTTGTATTCAGAGTTCAACTTGCATGGAATTATTATTACATGTCTATCTGTGTTATCTAAACACTACCTTGATATTGCCCTTTTCTTTAGAAAACACACTGACCTTGAAGTTTCAATTTGGCTGTTTATTTAGTCTTGTTAGTTTTAACTTGATGTTTCTTCTGTGTGTCTTCATTCACTGACTCTGATCCATTATCCTCTCTTGACCTCTAGACTACATTGCTCCCCTGCCTTCTAATCCCTCTTCTTGCTTCTAATGACCTCTACTCTATGTGATCTGTGCCTATAGCAATATTTTCATATAAAGATTTGATGTTATGCATCTCATGATGACTTTGCATGTGGTGATTGTAATTTAAATTGCCTGTGGTCTCAGTGTGATATATACACTTTTCCAGGCAGGAAATTTCCAGTTTTACTGGAAAAGCAGTGGTGTGGTCCATCATGTTAGAAAAACACCCTGCTAAGAAACTAGCAGTCTAATGTTTGACCTTTATCTGTTTGGATCTATTCCTATCATGCTACTTGCACTGCCCTTATGTCTAAAAGTGTGTCTGGTCAGTCATCTCAATGCTGGTGCCAGGATCACTAGCTTTGCACACCTGGCTCCTCCTCACATAATGGAAATAAGAGTAGGCTAGATGGTCAGTGTCTATGAGGAACCCCACAGGTCAGTATTGCAGAGGCCATTAGCCATATGAGATTTGGCTAACTGTGACTTTCATGTGCCTGCAATTTAACCTTACTGTAGTAGAGTCTTGAAGTTCACATGAATGATAACTCTGAACAAGATCAGTCTTCTGAAGGACCAACTTTTCTGACTGGAGAAAATAATTTTATTAGATGTACTTAAAGTGTTTTAAATTAAGTATAAGTATGTATGTTTCTATGTGTGTGGGGGAGCCTTTCATTGCTGTGAAGAGACACCCTGACCATGGCAACTCTTATAAAGGAAAACATTTAATTTGAGTGGCTTCAAATTTAGACATTTGGTCCATTATAATCATGGTAAGAAGAATGACAGCATGCAGGCATACAGCAGGGTGCTGAAGAGGTAACTGAGAAATTTACATTCATCTCTGCAGGCAGGAGGAAGCCACAGTGGGACACCAGGCCTGGCTTGATCTTCTGAAATGTCAAAGCTCACCCCAAGTGATATACTTCATCCATCAAGACCACAACTCTTAATAGTGCCACTCCATATGGGCTTATGTGGACCATTTTTTCAAACCACTACAGTAAGTATGTGCACAGGAGTTCAGGTGACCATGCAAGGCAAATGTACCAGATCTCCTGGAACAGTAGTTGTAGGCAGCTGTGTACTACCTGACCTGGGTTCTGGAAACCATATTTGGGTAAGCAATGTGTATTCTTACCCAAACTGCTGATCCATATTTCCAGAAAAACTGAGAGTAGGGTTCCTTGTTGTTAAGATTTTTATTTGTCATTTTTCTTTTATGTGTGGGTCTGTGTGTGCTTCTGTATGTGCCATATGTGTGCAAGTGCCTGTAGAAGCCAGAAGAGAGTATCAGATAGCCTAGAGTTGGAGTGACGGGTGTTATTAAATGTCTGATGACAGTTCAGGGAAATGAACAGTCCCTCCTTTTGAGTCCTGAAAAACATCACCCAGGTCTCTAGTATTTTCTAGTGGGTCCCTGCACCTCCTACCGCCCGAGGATGACAGTTTCCATTCTTTCTGCTGGTCCGTAGGACTTTACTCCTGTTCCCCGAATGCCTGACAATATTCCCCTTCCCCCCCCCCCCGTTCCCTCTGCCACCCAGGTCCCTCCATTCCATCATGATTGCTTTCGTCTCTCTTCCAATTGAGATTGAGTAATCCTTACTTTGGCCCTTCGGCTTGTTAACCTTCTTGATTTCTGTAGTCTGTATCCAGGGTATTCTGTACATTTTTGGCTATTATCAACTTATTAGTGGGTATATACAATGCATGTTTTGGGGGGTCTGAGTTACCTCACTCAGGATGATATTTTACAGTTCTCTGCATTTGCCTGCAAACTCATGATGGGCTTATTCTTAATAGCTGAGTAGTAGTTCATTGTGCAAATGAACCACATTTTCTGTACCCATTCTTCTGTTGTGGGACATCCTGGTTATTTCCAGCTTCTGGCTATGACAAACAAAGTCTCTATGAATATAGTGGAACACAAGCCCTTGTGGTATGGTGGGCATTTTTTGGGTATATACCCAAGAGTGATATATCTGTGACTTCAGGTAGATCTATTTCCAGTTTCCTAAGAAATTTCCTGATTGATTTGCAGAGCAGTTGTACCAGTTTGCAATCCCACCAGCAATAGAAGAGTGTTCTTTTTCTCTACATTCTCACCAACATGTGCTGTCACCTGAAGTTTTGTTCTTAGATATTCTGATAGTGTGAAGTGGAATCTCGGGGTCATTTTGACTTACATTTCCCTGATCACTAAGGACTTTGAACCTTTCTTTAAGTGCTTCTCAGACACTTGAGATGCCTCTGTTGTAAATTCTCTATTTAGTTCTGTACCCCATTTTTTATTGGGTTGTTTGGCTTTTGAAGGTTAGCTTCTTCAGTTCATATATTTTGGAATTTAGCCTTCTATTGGATATAGGGTTAGTGAAGATATTTTCCCAATCCGTAGGTTGCCGATTTGTCCTATTGACTATGTCCTTTGCCATACAGAAGCTTTTTTAATTTCTTGAGATCACATTTTTCAATTCTTGATCTTAGAGCCTGAGTCATTGGAGTTCTCTTTAGGAAATTTCCCTCACATTGCTAAAATTATCAACTGTAGAAGCTCTATCATAAAACTTTTGTTGTTGCTGATGTCCACTATCCTAACATCTGCAAATACTGATACCTTGACTTCTTCTTTGTGTACTCTTGATCTTCTTTTGACAACTTATTGCTTAAGGAAGAATCTTGAATACTATATAGAGTAGATACAGTGAGATTGGGCATTCCTATCTCAGATTTTAGTGGTATTGCTTTAAGTATCTCTCCATTTAATTTGATATTGGCTGTTGGGTTTGCTGTATATTGCTTTTACTATGTTTAGGTGTGGGCCATGAATTCCTGATCTCTCCAATACTTTTAACATAAAAGGGTGTTTTATTTCTTCAAATGCTTTTTCATCATCTAATGACATGATAATGTGATTATTTTTCTTTGAGTTTTTTAGCTTTTGATGGTAACATTTTTTTTTTATTCTCGATTTGGGATGGATTTTCATATCAGTGACAAATGATAAAAAAAATGTTCAGTGCTTGTGGTAAAAATTTAAAATGAGCAGTCAATTTCATATCACCATAGCTTAAACTATATCAAAGTTAAACTCTATCAATGGCCTTAAAAATACCTATATTGTTGTACAGTTTTAACCTACAGGACATTACTAGCGAAAAAGTCTTTCAAAATTGTACTGTGCTACATCAAAAACGTGTAAAGACTTGCCGATCATGAAAACTTTGAGTATCTCACAACCAACCTCTCTTATGCAGAAGCAATGAGGGGGAGCAGGTATATCTGTGTGAGTAATAGAACTCTGCCTATTTAGAAAAGCATTTGGCACATTGATTCTTACCTCTTTCCTGGGAAATATGGCAACAAGGCAACTAAGTTACACTGTGGCAAAGTCTTGTTTTTTTGTGCACCAGAGGCCTATAGCTTTCAAGCATTTCAATTCCTTAAAACAAAGAGGTTTACCCAGATCCTACTGAGGAGAGGATCTTGCAGATGAAGATCCAAGGCTCTTTATTGTAAAGTAGAGCTGAGCAGCATTAAAAGGCCTCCTGGGTTCATCCTAGGCAATGATTCCCATTATATCACCACCTTCCACACAAAGTCTATTGCTATCTAGTGACACTGACTGGCATCACATCGATATGCACTTTGGAAAGGCCTTCTGTGATATCTTGTAGGTTTAAACCTCATAATCATATGCTGTCTTTAGTCCAACTATAACTAACTTGAATACAGTTAAAGAAACACTGACATCAAATTGGCTGCTCATTTTGAATTGTTACCCTGTAAAGCAGATTCATAGATGATACTCCTAATTCTTCTTATGCATGAATCTGAATCAAGGATGTTTAACTGTTTATACAGAATGAAAATCTAAAAAGCTGGCTTTCCTTCATGTGCGGAGGAGGTGTAAAGTCTTTAGCTATTCATTCACTGTGTGTTTACGAGAAGCTACATGTAGGTAGCTGGCACTGAAAAACCTGGAGGTGGTTTTGGAAACACATGCCTGGAGTTAAATGCTATTAGACTTCTAGGAAGGCTGGATTGAAGGATTCTCAAAGCCATGTTGTGATTTTAGTATGCTAAAGATTATTTGTATTTTTGTAAGAGGGTCAACCACAAAATCAAACTAAAATTTGCAAGTTATTAAAATCTCTGTATTTCCATGAAAAGTTGATTTTGGAGCTGATGTTAAATCAAAGTAGTGTCAACTGACTGGGATGCTTATGCTCTGGAATTTACCCAAAACGTGTACCTTTGAATTTAATGCAATGTTTAAAGAATCTTAGCTTGGTTTTATTTTTTGAAAGTTTCTGTAAATTTTTATTGTAATACCTATGCTTGTGCAAATATAGAACATGACCAAAATCCAAAGACTTCACTAGGGGATTAAAAGATATAAAATAATACATTCTGAGCAAAAATATTCCATGTAAGAAAATCTAGACACATAGAACCTATGAATAAAACATCAACAAATATTACACAAGTATTGATTGACAGTCGTAGGCTTATGTATGTTTTGTGAATGAAACTTTTATGATGTCATAAGTATATCTTCTCACGTTTCATATATAAACATGAAAGGAAATTAAAATTTATCTTAAGGTAATCCATAGCTACTTCTCCAACAAGGAGTGACGATTTTATATATCTATGTTTGGAAAGTCACTTCTACAGGTTGAGTGACAAAACAGAAGGAAGGGACAAAGGATTAAATAGCTTCCACATGAGACTGATTTTTGTCTAGTTAGCAGATAATTTGTTAAAATAAATATTTTTTAGGCTTAAAACAAAATAGTTTACTATGAATAAATCTTAAATATTGGTAAACAATTTGGCCTACAGATCTATACAGTATACCGTGTCATTTCAGTGATACTTTGTGAGCCACTGTGTCTTTGTTCTTAACCATCAATGTTGAATAAAGGTTGCCATGCACAATATATAAATGTGTGGATGAGGCTGCTTTCTGGGAACATTTCTTTATTAAATAATCATCTTTCTTGAGTACAAAAGCTTGTCAATTTCTAGCATAAATTTTACTTCAATCAAAAATTAGTATGGGATATATGACTCAGTTTCTCCAAGAGGACATCAGGATTTTGGAGATGATATACAATGTTTATTTCATGTTATTTAATGTATAGTTACATGATAAAAACGCACACAATTTTTAGTTGTCACCTCATAATAACATAGCACTCAAGTTTTGAGTAGATCATTTCTAAATGGAAGTAATGATAGGGTAAAAGATACCATGAAGTATCAACTAGATGAAATATATTGATTCACTAAATTTTTTATCACAAAGAATTGGGAAAACAGTGAAATTTACAAAGAACTAAATGTAAAGCTACTGGAGTCTGCCAAATGCATCTGTGTGCAAAAAGAGTCTGTCTGTGAGGACTGTCAGGTTGTAACAGGAGAATCAGGAAGGTTTATTTTTTCCTAAGAACACGTGATATCTCAAAATATCACTTCCTAAAACTAAGGGGAAATCACAATTTTATTACTTGAAATCTACACAATTTTTACAAAGCTTTTGAATGCTCTGATACATAGCCAGAAATCAGGAATGTATAGGATGTATATTATTCATAGTCCCAGGGGACTGGATCTACATCTTAGAGATCTGACTTTTATCTCACCTTTTACCAGCAGATTGCACAAGGGGGTATAAATCAGTCAATCATCTTAGAGCTCCATCTTGCTGCTCAGGTCAAGAACTCAGTCTTGTTTCTCAGAATTATGACATTGGTGATTATTTCCTTATAGTTTGAAGGCAAGAAGTAGTGGGGATTCTGGATAGTAACCTTTATTCTCCCATCAAGTATAAACATCTATAAAGCTAAAAGTTTGTGTGACATTCATAAAAAGGAAACAATGTTACAGAAATGAATTAAAATGTTATACTCCTCAGTCCACTCATTTTAAATAGTCAGCCTGGAATCTTATGCTTGAAATATACACTTTGAAAAAGTTCCGTAAAAATTGTGTGTAAAACCTGAATTACATTGTCATCTAAAATAAGTGCAACTGCTTCAACTGCTTGTGCTTCTTTTCTTTTTCTTTTTCCTTTTCTTTTCTTCTATTTTTTTTTTTTTTAGAAACTAAGTAATTTTTTTAAACAAACTGAAGAAATTTTATGTGGACCAAAATGTACTGACATCTATATAAATATCCTTCTTGCTACTTTCACAATTCTTCACAGTTCACATATTATGCTGCTAATTTGAGCAGTGGATCCAGCATATAAATAGATTGAATTACTATCCTTGGCCCACCAGTCTTGTCTCATGTACCTGAGCTTCAATTTCATTTTCGGATGTTCTCTCCAACACACCCTCAATTTGGCTTTTGTTATGCTCACCCAACTGAAAGAGTAGTGACCATCAGTGTCTTTGTGGCTGCATTTCTAAGTCTGCAGTTTAGTCCACCTTCTCATCCTTGCTGTCAGATATACAACAGACAGTTATACTTCAAAAAAAAAAAACTATGTAAATAAAATGAGAATGAATTTACTAAAAGGCTATCATCTTTTGTACCACTATTTAATGGCCTTTCTGGAAGCATTGGTTGAAGCTGGAAGTACCTTGTAAAGATATGTTCAGAAATAAGGTGTAAAAAACAAAATACCAAAAATGTGCTTTGGGAAATTCTGTCCACTCAGGGGTATGTTCAGTGACTAAATCTGTGATGTATAAATCGATAATCTATTATTTATCTAAGGGAATCCTTTAAAAATATTTAGTTTGCTATGTAGATAGCTTTGTACATTGTGAGTAGGTTAGGTACTTAAAAGTAATATTTGGGGGATAGATATATGGTACTATGATCAAGAGAACTTGTTGTTCCTAGAGAGAACTAAGGTTCAGTTTCTAGCACATACACGGTGATTGACAACTATCTGTAACTCCATTTCCTGGGAACATAACAACCTTTTCCAAACTCCTGCAATACTTGGTATTCACTAAGTGCACACACATATAGACACAGAAAACACACACACACACACACACACACACACACACTCACACACACACACGTGTAAATTACATATTCTTCTCTAGATAGTAATGTATGTTTGGCTTTTTCTGGGAGGATGGACAGGAACATCTGTTTGATCCACACAGATAGTGAACAGGCAAAGGACAGATCACAGAGTGACTACCCTGACTCCAATGAACCAAGGAGTGTCTTGGGGTTATTTAGAAAAGCACAGTGTCCAGGAAGGTCATCTCCCCAATACCCACCCAGCATGGCTGAGGATGGACAAAACTATACCTCTGGAATCTGGGGAGGAAAGGGTTTATTCAGCTTAAACTTCTATACTGCTGTTCATCACTGAAGGAAGTCAGGACTGGAACTCAAGCAGGTCAGAAGGCAGGAGCTGATGCAGAAGCCATGGAGGGATGTTCTTTACTGCCTTGCTTCCCCTGGCTTGCTCAGCCTGCTCTCTTATAGAAACCAAGACTGCCAGCCCAGAGATGGTCCCACCCACAAGGAGCCCTTGATCACTAATTGAGAAAATGCCTCACAGCTAGATCTCACTGAGGCATTTCCCCAACTGAAGCTCCTTTCTCTGTGATAACCCAGCTGTGTCAAGTTGACACAAAAACTAGCCAGTACAATTGATCCCTTGTCAACTTGACACACAAATACATCACTAGTAAGCCTCAACCCTTAGTTCTTACTCATCCCCAAGATCTTAAATGAAAGTCCCACAGTCTTTACATATTAAAAGTTCAATCCTTTTAAAATATCCAATATCCAAAGTCTTTTTACAATTAAAAGTCTCTTAACTGTGGGATCCACTAAAATATTTTCTTTCTTCAAGAGGGAAAAATATCAGGGCACAGTCACAATCAAAAGCAAATATCAGTCTCTAACCATCGAATGTTTGGGATCAAACTCATGATCTTCTGGGCTTCTCCAAGGGCTTGGGTCACTTCTCCAGCCATGCCCTTTGTAGCACACACCTTGTATTCAAGGCTCCATCTGCCTGTACTTCACTGCTGCTGCTGTTCTTGGTGGCCACCCCATGATACTGGCACCTCCAAAATGCTGCTGTCTTCCACTGTAACTAGGCTTCACCAATAGACTCTCATAGGCTCTCTTCATGGTGCCAAGCCTCAACTCCTTTGCTTGACCCCTTCAGTCCTGGGCCATAATTGCAACTGAGGCTGCACCTTCACCAATGGCCTTCCATGGCCTCTCACAGTACTTCCGTGGCCTCAGCTGCTCTGCATGACTCCTTCATGCCTCTAAAACCAGTACCACCTAGGTAACTCTTACATATTACCAAGTCCAGTCACAGCACAAGGTACAACCTTGGCTATCTCTGGAACACAACCTCCTTGTACTTTCAGAAAACATTTCCCAGAAGATGTCACCTCAATGATCCTGGCCTCTTCTTAATCACTGCTAATTTCTTAGCTCCAGCTAACCAACATCAATAGTCCCAGTATTGCCAAGGTTTTGCTTTAGTAGTTCTGGTATCTTGTTAATCACAGCTTATTCTTCAGCCCCAGCTAACCAGAACCACAGAATCTTCTCAAAGTAGCAATGGCCTTGAAAAGAGTCTTTAATTTTCCCTCTGAAATTTCACAAGCTAGGCCTCCATCTTCTGCACTGTTCTCAACATTATCTTCCAAGCTCCTACACAACATCCCAAAGAGCTCTTAACACAGAATGGATCTTCTGGCCCAAAGTTCCAAAGTCCTTCCACAGTCCTCCCCAAAACATGGTCAGGTTGTCACAGGAAAACTCCATTTGGCTTACACATCTATACTGCTGTTCATCACCAAGGAAGTCAGGACTGGAACTCAAGCAGGTCAGGAAGCAGGAGCTGATGCAGAATCCAGTAAGGAACATTCCTCCATGGCTTCAGAAGCCAGTAAGGAACATCCCTCCATGGCTTCAGAAGCCAGTAAGGAACGTCCCTCCATGGCTTCTGCATCAGCTCCTGCTTCCTGACCTGCTTGAGTTCCAGTCCTGACTTCCTTGGTGATGAACAGCAGTATAGAAGTGTAAGCTGAATAAACCCTTTCCTCCCCAACTTGCTTCTTGGTCATGATGTTTGTGCAGTAATATAAACCCTGACTAAGACAACTTGATACCAAACTGTGTTAGTCTCATTTAAGATTCATCCAACCTGTTGAAATCTGTAGAATGTTGTGAAAAAAGTTGGGGGGAGGCTGGGCGTGGTGGCACATGCCTTTAATCCCAGCAAATGGGAGGCAGAGGCATATGGATTTCTGATTTCAAGTCCAGTCTGGTCTACAAAGTGAGTTCCAGGACAGCCAGGGCTATACAGAGAGAAACCCAGTCTTGAAAAACAAACAAACAAACAAACAAACAAACCAAAAAAAAAAAAAAAAAAAAAAAAGTTGGGTGGAAGGCGTTGGTTCTCTAACTTCTTATCTGATTTGGCAGGTGTGGTGGTTTGAATAGGTAAGACCCCTATAGACTCATGTATGTGAGTGCTTGGCCCATAAGGATAGGACTATTAGGAGGAGTGGCCTTGTTAGAGTATGTATGGCACTTTGGAGGCAGGCCTTAAGGTCTCATATATTTTCATGCTCTGCCCATTGTGGTACTCAGTCTCTTCTTGCTGCCTGAAGATCTCAGTATAGAACTCTCAGCTCCTCCAGCACTGTCTATCTACATATTGTCATATTTCCCACTATGATGATAATGAATTAAACCTCTGAAACTTGAAGCAACCATAATAAAATGTTTTTCTTTATAAGAGTTAGCATGGTCATATTGTCTGTTCACAGCATTAAAACCCTAAGACATTGGGGAAAATGAACTTGCAGGGTTTTTACAGATGATTAGCATTACTTTTTTCAATATCTCTCTTCTTCCATGCTTCTTCTTTAAGAACTCCAAGAATTGAGTGATTAGATTTCTATTTTGCCATTATGTTTTGCTCATGTTTTCCAGCTTATGCTTTGTCTTGCTCAGCATGGGAAATTCCTGTTGATCCATCTTCATGTTCAAACATTGTTTCTCCTTCCCATTTGTCCAAGACTAGATAGCTTGTCTGTAAACGTCAGTCTTGTTATTTTATTCTTAAGTTTTTTTTTCCCATTGTCTTCATTGTCTCGTCTTCTAACTTCACAGAAACTCTCCATTTTTATTGGTTTTCATGCATACTTTAATTGTGGTAGCAATTTTGTTTTAGAATGGAAGCTAAAACCATGGTGATGTAATCCCATCAGAGAAGACATCTGTTGCTTTTCTTTTTTTATGCACAATGATTTTTTATGCTTATTTATGTGAATGACACTGAGCTGTACCCAGATCTTTGTGAGCACAATATTAAAAGCTTTACTTAATTTTTTATAGACTTCATTTATATTTCTAAATATGCAAGTTGTTATGTTTGTTGTTCATGTTATATGTAGGTCAAGTTCAGGCTCCTCACTTGACCTTCTTGGAGGCTCTTGCTTAGCTGAGTGTTGCTGGGAGATCTTGTATTTCATTTCCCAATAGAAACCGCTTCCTATGAAGAGAGGCCTCTTGCTTGCTGACATTGGATAATCTGCAATAATACAAAAGAGGATGTCTTTTGAGTAGAATTCAGAATGGCTTATTGTAGTGGGGTATAGTATCACCCTCAATTTATGTTGACATAGTAGGGAAGCTCTTTGCTTTGCCCAATCTTGTGAAAAAGCACTATCTCCTTTGTCTTCTCAGGGAACAGGCTGCAGGTGGCAACTGTTTTGTTGTTGTTGTTGTTGTTGTTGTTTTGGTTTGTTTTGGGGTTTTTTTTTTTTTTTGGTTTGTTTTTTTAACCAAAAAATAAAACCTAAGTTCTACATCCATTAATGCAGTAAGGTTAAGGAAAACAATTTTCTTCTAAAATATTCTGCCTTAGAGTGTTTCTACTATGTTTTTAAAAGAGTAAAAGTCTGTGATACAAAATGCCAAAAGAGAGCTAATGTAGTCAGTGGCCTCTGTCACACAGCAGCATGTCTAAAATGCCTTTATTGAACATAAACCTAGATACTGCTCTAATTGTATTTCCTAAAGGATATTAAAATAATTAGTTTATGCAAAGAAAGAAAGAAAGCATATTTTCAATATTAGATCCACTCAGAGTACTTTATTCAATCAGATAGAAAGTTTTAAAAGTAAAACTGAAGCTTTCACAAAGAATGACTTTTGCTATGGCATGCAGATTCATCTCCAGCCAGTTTATATCAGCTACCTTTTGTTGGTGATGGCAAAGCCTACAGAGTTTACCACACTGGGCTTTACAAACACATGAGCCAATTTATTGGGATAAATAGTAATAGGAATTTGTGTGTTGTTATAATAGATAAAACATACAAAAAAGTTTTCTAGTGTAATATAATCCCAGGTACACAAGGAAGCATAATTACATTGCAACAACTCAGGATACATGTTGTCTCTTCAAAAAAAGGTTCTAGAAATAAGACTCCTGCACTAGATTAAGGGTCTATGGAAGGCTCTGGCCTGGCCTCCAGATATCTTTACTACTTAAAGATAGTGTAGAGGTCATTTATGCATTAGCCAACTATGCTCCATGTTGTGTGAACTTGGGGACCTCTGTCAGTGAAGGTCATTTAGATTCCTAACCACCTCCAGTCCTGGTTATAGGAGCTTGATAAGGCCAGGAGCAACAGATAAATAGCAAGCTATATATCCTTTCTTTGATAGAACAACTCTAGATGCTATCCCTGTTTTCCTTGCAGGTCAATGGGCACAAGGACCTTAATGCACTCAACACCCAGAGACACAGAAAACTGGCTCCTTGCATCCATACTTCAACTAGCTTTTAGGCTTCATATAAGAGCACATATCTCACCAAAGATGGCTTCATTTCAAAACCTAATTACACCACAAGGATTCCCCCTCCAAGAAATACTATCACATTTGAATTTGGATTCAATATGTGCATCTTGTATTTCTGGGTGCAATGTATATATTTCTCCAGCTGTCTCTCTTTGTCTTTATCTGACTTCACCACATTTTTTGAGATTTTTTTCCCACTCAACTTAAAGCTCTCTCTTCCCATTAGATGACCATTGAATTCTACATTTTTCTCTGCATCACAACCCTCCACCAGTGCTGAAGCTGCAAACTTTCACAGTTATGCTGGCTTACATGGATTCTGAGGATTTTATATATGCTTATTTGATTTTCTAGCAAGTTCTCTTACCTGTGGAAACATCTTTCATTCTTCTCAACACATGAGTCGTGAGAAGATGCAAAAATTAAGGCTATAGCATGGTCCCAGGAAAGGAGTATCTGAACTGAATCAGTGTTCCAGGAAACTGGTGAAGAGGAGAATGTAGTCTCTAATGACATAGCAACTCTCTAACAGACCTTAAAGCCTCAAGAACATAAATCATGTCTTTTCTTTCCCCAACCCTATCATGTCTCAGTCATACTAACATTTAGGAGAAAAATGAGGATCCAATATTTAAATTAAGTTATACAATAGAGACAGTAAGGATGACAGGATGAGCAGATGGACCTGTTGGGCCATTATCTTATTGTGACAGGTTCTGCAGATATCCTTTGCCATGACTGAATGGATGGTTCACCCATCTCCACATTTTTAAGATGTTTATATTTTCCAACTACTAACAATCTAAGGAATACATAAATCCTAAACACATGTTTTCAACAAATTTCAAGGCCCTCTATTACTTCAGACTTCAGTCCTCCTCTTACTCTAGCTGCTAAAACCTTGAAATATAAAAACCACACTTTTGAAATCAGGGCTTCTCCTGGTCTGTGGCTAAGAGTAGATTATTGAATCTTTGAGATGTTTTTGATTTAAAATAAATAAGGATTATAAACTTCTCCAAAGTTTGGCAAAATTGTTCAGGCAATAGTGTTTACTTAATATTAGAGGCATCTCCCATGCCTGTGCTGAGAAGTCAGATTTTCTGCCATCTCCAGAGGGTTACACTGTCTGCTTCTTGCACTTCCTCCATTTTGATATTTTCCTTCCAACCCTGGATCATTTAATTCAGGCCTTCCAGCCTCCTGAATGCCTGACTTATGCAATCTGTTCTTATCTCTTTATCTCTTATTTTCTGGCTTAATCTTGTTTTACAAGGAAAGCCAACTTCTAACATTGTGTTCTTTTTACTTTCTTCTATATATCCCTCCCCACTTTGTTAATTTACATGCTAGTGTATTTCTGCAAGGACTCTTACTTTTAATTGCTGTCTTTCTTATTAAACAATATTATAAATAGTTTTTCAAAAAGATCTCATACTGCCAGATGGGTTTAGAAATGACTGTATTCTGTCAACTTTTAAACTATTTTTCTTAATTGTTATACTTAAAATAATTACCCATACAAGGTTGAAATTCAATTTCAAATTAATGTCCATGTTTAGATATGAGCTAAATTGTGTAGGTCCCTCCATATGTTAATGTTCTAAAATGAATAAGATTGATTGCAATCATATTTTTATGACTGTAACTAGGGAACAGGTATTTTGTACATATTGATCCTACCCTGCTATGACTGCATCCTCATATTAAGAAGCTATCAGGGCAAATACAGCAGTGGAGAACAGACTGCATTAATATCTAGAAAAAGGAGAGATGCCTCCCATCCAAGGCCACAGAAGAAACCACATTTATCAACACCTTGAACATCTAACCTTTTAAACTGGGCATGGTGATTTCCATTCATTACCAACTGGACAGGATCTAGAGTAGCTTTAAATGCAATCCCCTCTCCTCTCGGCATTGTAGTTCAAAGTCTTCTTGGCTATTTTAATTAGGGCAGAAAGTTCCACCCTGGCTGATGAACTGAATGAGAAGGAGAAAGTGAATGAACACCAGTGTTTTTACTTCATTCTGCTTCTGAATCTTTGAAGCAATTTAATCATCTTCTCCATGCTCCTGCACCATAGACAGGCTACAACAGAATAGACTCTTAAGATGTGATTCAAAGTAAAGTTGGCTTACCTTTTCTTTGGTTATGTTATCCCAGAAACAATACAATTAACACAAGGTAAAAAATTAACCTCTGTTTAGCACCCACTCCAGGATGTATGAACTTCCAAATGGCTTCCAAATAATAAAATTACAGATTTTTGTTGTTTAATTTTGAAAAAGGGATCACTTTGTAGCAAAGTTGTAATTGTGTACTACTTTCCCTTGCCTGGATGTAAAGTAAATCATTACAAAAAATAATGGTCTTGATTCTAATGTTATTAATGAATGTCTTTTGAATCTACTTTCAGATGGAAGGTATGGTTAATGACTTATCCCTTTAAATATTGGATCAATTCTTATTGCTGACTGAAGAAGAGCCCTGGGTACTAAGTTTAAAATACTAGGAAATTGGAGCACTTGTAAAGTAAACTATAAAATGAGAAACATTATCTTTGCTTTCTTTATGTGTAACTGTTGTTGGCATATATTATAAATCTCTTTTTTAGTTATTCACCACATCTTCTTGAAAACAATGGCCATACATATTTGTTTCTCTAGTGCCTAGTGTAAATCATATGTGATATTGGCATTTAGTGCATATAATATTGTGTATATGTGCGTGTGTGTATTTGGTAAGACAAAACGACTTTTTTAAATGATGTTATATAGATCAACATACTTTAACATATATTTTTAAAGATTTTCTTCCTAATGTGGAGAATGTATTACATGACAAGTATACAAGTTTTGTTTTAAAATTCCACGGTCTTTACCTAATTTTTTTTTTTTTTATTTTAAAAATAGACTTTCAATTAACTCAAAGGTTAGGACTTATGAAATAAAATTTATATCTGTTTATTAGAAAAAAGTCAAAAGCTTACAAATCATGATAACATAGATGATTTTAAAAGTACCTTTTTATGAACATAAGTAGAGAATTTACATGACTAGACTCCTTCCACTTTAGAACTTATCCAGCAAATATGCTAAGCATCCTGTTCTCTAGCAAAATACCCTGGGATGCCAACTGAATGCAAGTGGTCATCTGCATTATGCCTCATCCAGTAAGGTCTGCTCTTTCTCAGTACACTAAATTGAACAGTGAGTCATAAGGAGATCAATACTGTTAAACTCCAGCAAGGCTACTTGGACCAAACACATTTCATTTCCTCATTAGCCATGGAGCCAGAGACAGTAGGGGGGGAGTTTCCATCTAAAATTACATGCAGACGGAGCCTCCAAAGAGCACAGAATCAAATGTATTTTATCAAAACTACCTTTAAAAATGCATGCTGTTTCCTCTCAGTTATTTAATAATTTATTAATTGCAGCCTGCTTTCCTTTTCCCAATGAAATTTCCATTTTGGTTTTCCTTTTCATTTTTGTCAGCTCTGGGAATTGTATTTTAAATAAATTTTTGATAGTTTTGAGGTAATTTCTTCTTTGTTTTTTTAATAAAATGACAATGAGTTTTCTTAAGTTTTTAAATACAGATATATAGATTTATTCACATTTTTCATGCTTCTCAACAGTAACTAGCATTAAAGGCGTTTCTATACTTCCCTGATCTTAGAGACTTTGTTCACCTACTCCATACTGTGCAAAGCAAGTATAAGTCGAGACTCAGAATTAAATAATAAAAATAGTAATATTATAAACTAAAAAGAAAATGAGTGATATGAATTTTATTTGTTTTATTTAAGTTAGTACATTGTAAATACCATTTCAACATGGAATCAGTATATAAATTATCAATATGCAATTTTACATCCTTAGTAAAAAGTGTTTGAAATCTGGGAAGTAGTTTAAGGATGTAGCCCATAAAAAGTTGGAGAAGGCTCATTTACATGTGTGAGAGCCATGTGTGAAGAGTGGCTGACTCGATGACAACAGGGTATCTCTGATCTAAGTCCATGATTCTATCAGTTCTCAGATTTCAAAGTTGCATTTCAATGTGGCCAGGGTTTTTAATCTTTGGAGTACTTCACTCTAGCCATCATCATCACTACCCCTTTTAAAGTGTATCTTTCATTGAGTCTCAGAATATCTGCAGATTGTATCAGACATTATGATTATGAGACTGATTATGGTCAATGCTCACAGAGTGATTAGCATTTGAGTTAAACCACATGAAGATAGCCACCGACAATGACCCATTTTAACAGTTTCTAAACTAAGTAAGAACTGTTAATTGCGGGATGTGAACCACAAGCAATATAACTTTTTTTCATAGTCAAAACAGAACAATACAAAGTAGCCACATTGAAATAAGATTAAATGGGTGCGGTATTCTTAGAATACGGGCTGCTACTGAAACTAAACATGATCACAAACAAGCCATGTGTAAATGTACAAACACATGAATATAACACATATGCACAAGTAGAAATGTTTCAAATGTCATCAAGTCTAAAGAGGAGTTAATGGATAGAATTCAGGTATTTAAATTCATTAAGAAAATATGGTCACAGGTTGAAGAAATCAAAAAACATTTAAGCTTTTTTGAGAAATATTATCTAAATGAAATTCTTGCTGACTTAAGTTTTTATCTTATGAAACATGGGTAGAAAATATAAGTGTTTCCACCTCTAACTCATAAAATGGCATAAGATAAAATGATCTTATGGAAAACATAAAATTATTCAGTTATTTAAAATAATAAAAGTGACTATGATAATTTATTCTTAATACTTTCACTGTTAAAATAAATGAGGCATATTTAATAGTTGATGTTAGATAATCGGTTAGTTAGTTAGTTAGCTAGTTAGTTGGAAAATGTTACGCACATAGAATCCTCATTATGTTGTATTCCTTGCAAATTTTTCATTTATTTTCTCTTGGGACTTTTATACATTTGAATTTCTATACTCATTTATACACTTGAATTTCTTAGGTATTGATTAAAACAAATCAACTATATGGCTGATGAAGTCTGTGCTATTTCTTTTTCTTCCAGCTCACTTTGTAATTCTAAAGGAATCAGATAAGCCTGAAAGATATGGAGGCTGAACTATGTCCTAAAAACCAACAGTTTGTAAAAACAGCAATGGAAAGCAAGAGACATTGATTACTGACAAAAAGACTGAGAACTAAGTGGGCATGGTAGCTTGTCCTTAATCACAACACTCAGGAGGCAGACACTGGTGAATCTGGGTGAGTTCAAGGCCAACCTAGCCTACACGGTGCATTATTAGCTTGCCAATGCTACATTGAGAAACCATGTCACAAAAACAAACAAAAAAATCTGATGTGTATCACATGAGATCATGACATAAATATATAAAAAATCAAAGGGCCTCTGAACATGGATGTAGAACTGTCTCCTCTCTTAAGACTTGCTCCAGTTAGATTTGTCAAGTTATACTGTCAATATGCATGTCATAGGAATGGTACTATTACCTAGGAAATTACAGCCCTGGCTTACTAATTAGGGAACACTTATTCTTTTATGTTTAAAAGTTTCTCTAGGCTTAAACTTCATGTAGTTAATGTTATAATAGATCCCACGAGAATCCCTGGTTATATAATGTGTGGGACTGGAAAGCCATGAAACTGGGGAAGCCAGTCCAGAGCAAGAGTGAGGCCAAGATGTGTCATGACACTGGCAGCAATAGGACTGTCTTTCTCATTTTTCTTGGTCTGCATGTCCCATTGCACACAGATAGTATGACCTCCACCTCAACTACCCTAGAGGTAGTCATGAAGCCTGGTGGCTAAATTACAAGTTTAACTTCCTCTCTCCCTACAAGGACATGTCCAGCAAGCAACTGAAATTGTTCTCTGTGCAAATGAGTCATTCCCAACACCTCAGTCTAGCCAATGATGTACATTTACCCTGAAAATATCTACGTGCTCCTCAATATGGATATAATATTTGTTACCCTGAATAAAGAAAGCTGTTTCACAGGAAACGATCTCTGTGTAGGCTATTTTCTCCCTGGAATTCATCCCTACCAAGGTTCTGCATAACCTATCTGCCTGACTACCCTTCATTCTTTCCAGTCTGACCTGGTATGTAACGGTGCTTAGACACCCCAAGAACAAAACCAGAATTGGTCACAATCACCCCTGTTGAATAGTTTAAGAAACATGTAACTCCAACATTCATCAAATTCTATACAGGAAATTTGTCATCTCCAAACAGTTCAAAGTGTACAGAATGCTTCAAATCCTTCTCCTTTTGCAAGCATGTTAAAATAAAAGTCAGCTTGTGTAGCAGAAATAGGCAAGGAGTGGTTGTCATTTACTTTTTAAAATTAATTAAATCTGGTTTTTGACAGTTTTATGGACATGTAGTATGTAGTGCATTCTATTCTTGTGCACCACCCCCCACCTTTATTTACCTTTCCCCTCCAACCCCTGTCACCACCCTTGAATTCCTTCCTCCAATTCATGTCTTAATCTTTGCTTTGGTTTTGTCAGTCAGCATCTTCTTTGACACCCTGGATTTGGAACTGTCAATGGAAGCTAAGGGAGCTTACCAGTTTGTTCACTGTGACAACAATGACTCCTCTTCTCCTAAGCTTAACCAGTAATTAGAAGTCAGTGGGAAGGGTAGGGTGAGCTCCTCTTCCATCTCTGACTGATGACTGACAAAGCTGTCTTTGTGAAGACTGGGTCCAGATAACGGGGGCTACCGTGAGGTAATACTTGTAGTAGCTATGACATTCCCAGAAGATGGCATTTTTCAACTGCTCTCTATCTTATAGCTCCTGCGTTCTTCTGTCTGTTCTTCCAAAGTGTTATCATAGCTTTCGAGGGTATGAAATAATCTGGTTGTTTAAAGCTGAGCTATTGACTGTCATTTATTCTCTACACTTTAACACCCAATGTGAACAACCATGAATGCTGTTAGCATATAACTGCTGTTCATTAAAGAGAGGCTTCTATCATGATAGCTGAAAGAAGCATTTATTTTGGAATATAAACATAGAGATTGAGAAAACCATTTGATAGTATATTCTGTGCACATTTCATTATTAGTTTTCTTAAGAAACATTCGTCTGCATCCCAAGTTTGCTTATAATGAATTCACAGGACGAACTTGAACTTATTTTTCTTGTTCTCCTCCAGTATGCTAAGATTCGAGGTGTGTGCCATTCATTCTTGGTTAAAGCAGTACCATAGATGTTAGGCAAGGACACTACTAACCGAGTTACGACTCCAGACCTTCAATGCCACAGTTTTAGGGAGAATTGTGAGTGGCAGCTTTCTATCACCCAGGCTAGTTTCTAAAATGGCAAAATAAGTCATGGTTGTTGAAGATGACTTTGACTCACACCAACTTGGAATTCGAATGGTACTCTTACTGTGCTTTTTTAGGCACTGTTGTAATAACTGTACTTTCTACAACACACTGATTTTTCTGTCTGTTTTTTGAGTCAGGATCTCTCTGTGGCCCTGGTTGTCCTGGAACTCCCACCATAGACCAGGCTGGGTCAAAACTCACAGATATCTGTCTGTCTCTGCTTCTCAAGTTCTGGTATTGAAGTCATGAACCACCATGACCAGCTTATATTTGTTTCTAATCAGAATGCACTGATTTTTGTTACAGTGTATCAAGTAATATCTTTATTCAGAAGTCTTTAACTTTCTAGTTACTTATTGGTATATAATGGCAGTCTTGAGTGATATTTCTTGTTCAAAATGTGATTGTACCTTTGCAGCATGTCAAATTGTTTTTCAGAATATGGAAATATTACTTTATAATCCCTCTAAGTCTATCAAAGTTACAAAGTTACCTTAATATTTTCCAAATCATCTTTTGATTTAAAGGTGATGGCAGAGAAAAGCAAATCAAACTTTCTGACATTTCCAGGCAAACTATGTTTGCAAGAGTTTCTTCAAACCTCTTCTCTGCATGTCAATGTTTTGCTCACATGGGTAGTAGTAACCTGTAACTGGGGGGTGTGCTTTTAATCACTGGTGCAATCAAAGAAGGCTTTAGCTACCCATAGAGTCAAACAGCTGGAGAAATAAATTAGGACATGAAATTCATGAAAGCAAAGTTGTTAGTCATTCTTGGAGGAAGTAATAAGCAGAACACAGAGAAACAGCAAGAAGTAAGAACTAGCCAGGTTGGAAATGTAGAAAGACTGTAGTGTTTGGTTTATGAAGGATATTCTTAATTGCTCCCTTTGGGGATACATAGAATGTGGCAATGTGATATTGAGAAACTGTGTTTGTGAACTGAGAGGTGAGGAGGACAGTTAAAGTCAGACAGAAGTAGTGGCAAAATGAGAGTGCTGTCTAAAAGTTAGGCATTTGTGGTTTGTGTGTATATGTTTGTGGTGGGCATCTATATGTGTCTGTGCTTTTATGTGTCTTTGAGTGTACAGTATGTGTATCCATATTTATATACATGTGTTCATGATGTTTAATTCTGCTAACTTCAGGTTGTACTTTATATTAAGGAAAATATAACTAGTGTGACCGTTCAGTGAACAAAAGCAACATTTGTTCATGTTTTCTGGTATGAAGATTAAGTTGGTGATTGTGAGACACCATCATGGGAGCTGAGAATAACTCCCTTATATCCCTATACCAAGTTAACTGGGGATCAGAAATAATAATGCTACAGGTTGTCTATAATTTCATTTTGATTTTTACTAAACATATCTTGTGACAGGGTGTCTCCATATAACTTGCCTTTCCTGGAACTCATGCTGAACTTGACCTCACTGAGATCTACCTACCTCTGCCTCCTGAGTTCTGGATTTCAAAGCATGTACCACCATACGTGGCAGTATTTACTAAGCTTATATGGTGGTTTGAGTAAGTATAGTCCCATAGATTCATGTGTTTGAGGGAGTGGCACTATTAGGAAGTATGGCCTTATTAGAGGAAGTGTGGCCCTGTTAGAGGAAGTGTATAACTGTGTAGACTGGGCTTGAAAGTCTTAAATGCTCAAGCTACACCCAGTGTGAAACATATCTAGTTTCCTCCTTGCTGCCTCTAGATCAAGATATAAACTTCTTAGTTCCTTCTCCTACATCATTCCTACCTAATGTCACATGCTTCCCACCATGAAGATAATGGAGTATACTTCAGAAACTGTAAGACAACATTAATTATCTGTTTTCCTCTATAAACACTGAACAAGAATAACAACAAGTGACATTTTAATGGGTTAATATTGATTGGAGGAGGAGGAACTCAGAAGACCTGAACCCTAGACCAAGAACTAAATGCAAACAGGGAAGGGTGAGAGTGGGAGAAGGTTTTCCCCAGGAAAAAGCATGTCCATTGGTTATGTGAAACTTATATGCATACAAGTAACATTACACTGACTAAGCAAGTAAGATTTATGTATTTAGGACTAGACATACATATGTGGACATGCACACACACACACACATATACACACACACATACACTCTCACACATACACACAGAGGAATGTATGTACTAACAATTACTAAAAAAAAAAAAAGCCATGAATTTGAGAGAGATCAAGGAGAGGTATGTGGGAAAATTGGCAGGAAGGAAAGTGAAGTGGGAAATAATGTATTTATATTATAATGAATACATTTTTAATGATAAAAGTTTAAAAAATAATCAAACAAATAAAAAAATCCAAGTTCATATGCCACCACAAAACTTGGGTAGAAAATCTAATGTTAGAAATGACTAACTAATTAATTATTGATACAAATGTATCTATAAAGCAAAAATAATTAAGTAGCTACAGCATGAGTATTTGTTGGGTTTCTATGTTGTGTAATGAATATCCAGTTCAGACCACAGTTATTATCATTGTGGAAATTAAAGTGTAGTAACACCATGAATACCTGCAAGTATGACTGTTATCTGCTGGCATTTATGTTATTTTGACAAACATGCAAACAATCAAAAATGTTAACTCGAACTCATCCTGGGCCAATTATGTAAAGACTATTGTTAATTTGATCTAAATTTAGGGAAAAGTTCAAGCTCTCAATAATTAACAGTTAAACAATAGAGATTATTCACTGAGGTAGAATTTCTGGAAGTCCTTTTTACCCTGGACCTGCTTATCCTTCCAATTTGTGATTCCACTTTTTCTTAGAAGATATGGTGCCCAACTAAGAAGTTCGCGGGTACTCATCTGGACAAGCTGCCAATATTATATCACCTTTTCTAAAAACAGGACCTTTTCAGCTCTTTTCTTCTTAGGTTTCTCTCATCTTCAGTGGCATATGAAAGCACATGCCAGTTCAGAAAGCACCGAAACAAGCTGTGGTAGACAAAAGTCTGTTTGTCTTTAAATGACTTTTTCTTTGTATAATAAAATTATTCAGCATCATGAAAAATAGTCTTGGTATAAGATATTATGTTGAGGAAGGAGCACATAACCTGTGGTGTGTGTGTATGCACGTGCACGCACGTGTGCTCTATGTCTGGTATATATATACTTTATGCATGTGTGGATTTGTACTGATACATTCATCTGAGCATTTACATGTCAAAGCTAAACATCCATGTCAAATATTCCTTGACTTCCAGCTTTATTTTTTGATATGGGGTCTTACTGAACATGGAGCTCATTGTTTTAGCTGTACTGGCTGCCCAACAAGATTCATGGTTCCTCTTGTCTTTACTGCCACTTTGCATGGATTCAGTCGCACAGTAGCCCAAAAGCTTCTCCTACCTGTGTCTTGGAAATCTGAACTCAGACCTTTGTGCCTGCACAATAACCACTTGAATTTCTGAGCCTTCTTTCAACCCATTAAGCATAATATATATTTAACAGGTTAAATCATAGACTGGTCCTGAAACCCAACTACAACTCTTGGACTATGATAAAAGAAACCTACTTTTTTTTTTTTTTTTTTTTTTTTTTTGAGACATGGTTTCTCTGTATAGCCCTGGCTGTCCTGGAACTCACTCTGTAACCAGGCTGGCCTCGAACTCAGAAATCTGCCTGCCTCTGCCTCCCAAGTTCTGGGATTAAAGATGTGTGCCACCACTGCCAGGCCTAAAAGAAGCCTATTAAAATATTATCATGTACATCAAGTTTACCACTGTTGTTTTGCTACAGAAAGACATGAGTGAAATGCAGAATAGCATGCTAGGGAGTGGTCCTGTTAGGAGGTATTATTGGAGGAAGTTTGCATTGTTGGGATGGGCTTTGGGGATCTCCTCCTATGCTTAGCTTCCACTCAGTATGGAAGAGAGCTTCCTTCTAGGTGACTGATTGTGCCAGTCTCTCTCCGAACGGAAGTCTAGTTCTACGTCTTGAGAAGTAGACAAAGATCGTGGTATCAACAAACGTACGAGAGTAAAGAGGACAATACTACTATTACCTGATTTATAGACTTAGGCTTTCACTCGGGGTTAATTTATAAACGGAAATATTTCTCAATATAACCAGTACCACAGAGAAGTGTCGTTACCTTTATGATTGAGAACGGGAGAACCAAGGTCAGTTCCTAGCACCTATGAGGTAGCTCAAAATGTTCATAGCTGCTCCTGATTAGACAGATCTATTTGATAAGCCAGAGAACACTCGTTTCTATAATTACAATCCTAAATTCTTTTCCAGAATTTACAATTATTTGTTTCTATCTTTTCTAGCAGTTTCTTAAGTTCGGTTTGTTTCTATTTTTTTTTTTTTCTGTGACTACTTCTGGTATGAGGTAAAATCTCATTGTAGCATTGATTTTCACACCTTACCTTATTAATAATAGTGAACATTTTTGTGCTTTGATTTTTAAAATCTGAATATCTAGGGTTAGATATATGGCTCAGCTCTCAAGAGCACTGGCATGCTCTTCCAAAGCATATGAGTTCTACTCAAAACACTCACATATCTGATCACCCCTGTCAGTAATTCCAGTACCAGAAGATCTGACAACATCAAACAGGCTTATAGACAAAACACCAAGGCTCAGAAAAAATTTTTTTTTAAAAAATCTCACTATTTCTATACTATTGAGTTGATTTTCGTATATATTCTCAGTTTTAAACTTTACCATACAGCTCCAGTACAGTCCAAAAAATATTCTATATACATAGTTGCGTTTTCATTTCAAGGATTTTGGGGTTTTGGATAAGTACTTTTTTCTTCTTTCTTTTTTCTCTCTGATTCTTTGTTTCTTTTGTTCTTTCATTCTTTTACATAATCTCATTTTCTTTCCCATTTTTTTCTCACGTGATTTGCTGTCTTTTACAAGTAGAAATTGCCTGATTTTATCCTATATTTTCTATGAGTTTTTTGTTAGTTTTCTTTAACTGTCTTGAATTCAAATTTTCAATAAATTTTGAGTTGATTATTACATATCTTTATAAATGTTGAGAGAAGGAATTGTAGTTTTGTTTTTCTGATTATGGAAATCTGGTTTCATAAGTACAATTTATTGAGAAAGCTCCTTTCCAATTCCTGTTTTTCTGCCATTTATTGAAAAAAAAAAACAACTAGGGGTCTGTGGATGTGTGTAGTTACTGCTATATTCTGTTGCTGATATCTGCATCTGCAGTTCCTACTCTGATGCCTAGGTTTTCCATCTCTAGGGTGGCCTCAGCTTGTGTTTTCTTTATTGTTTTTATTTCTATTTTCAGGTGATGAACAATTTTATTCATTCCCTTCATCTGTTCAATTGCATTTTCCTGTATTTTTTAATTTGTACTAATTTCCTCTTTAAGGAACTCTACCTCTTTGTATTTTTCTGTATTTCTTTGAGGGATTTATTCACTTCCTCTTTAAAGGCCTCCATCATATTTATACGATTACAATTAAACCTGTTTTCTTGTGCTTCAACTGCGTTAGGGTATCCAGAGCTTGCTGTGATAAGATTTCAGAGTTTTAGTGGTGCCATATTGCCCTGACTTCTTTTAGTGTGATCTAATGATGGCCTTTAGCCATCTGGTCTTCCTCATATTGGCAGGCTTGGTAGTGCCTGATGGCAGTAGGGCTCTGGTATTGCAGGCAGGGCTGGTTATCCCTGATGACTTCAGGCTTCTGGTTGTCCCAGGTGCTAACAGGTGTCCAAGTATGCAGGCAGAGTTGTGACCCAGGAAGGGAAGTGTAGAGGGGACAGGACAGAATTCACTGTGGCTACCTGGAGAGGCTAGTAGGCAACTAACCGGGGTAGGGGGTCTCACTTGGTGTTCACTGATGGCTTCAGCCCTCTCGAATTGCAGGTAGAGGTGTGGAATAGAAGATGGGGTACAGAGTGAGAAGGATAGACCTAGTGGACTGCTGAGCTTACTGGAGATCCCAGTGGGCATGGGCAGGGCCTCAGGGTTTTGAAATCACCTGGTTGTCCCTAGTGGCAGCAAGCCCCCAAGGGTGGAGGCAGAGCTGTAGCCCAGAAATCAAGTGCAGAAGGGACAGGGAGGAACTCTTTGCTCCTGGGTATGCCCAGAGGGACCATTAGGTAGAGAATTGGGGAAAGGGGTTTCTACTGATGGTTCCTGATGGCTGCGGTTCTTTGGAATTTCAGGTAGAGGTTTGAACTAGGATATGGAATACGAAGATGAGCAGGATTGCATCTTTAAATCATGATGAGTGGTGTAAAGAGTTGAGCAGCATTCATTCCTTCAGTGCCACAGACTGGACTCAGTCAGTCTCTCAACCTGTGGGGAACCAGGGTTTGGGTATTTAGGTGAGCAAGGATTCTGCAAAAATTGACAAACAGACTCTGACACAGAAAGAGTGCTGTATCTGAATGTAATTTCTCAAACCAAGTATAAGACTTATATGCGGATGCGCCTTCCTTGACCAGCAAGAAAGACACACCACCACCGGGATCTTCTCAATCAGCTTTATTCTGGAACACCTTGATAGTAGATTCCCAGGACACTGGACAACAGCAGAGCTAGTGCTTTTATACTCTCCCAGGGAAGGGGGGAGGGTATCTTAGTGGTTGCGGATTGGTGCACCAAGATACACCTCATTAGCATGTGGCCTGTTCATTGGTGCCACAAGCCACACCCATTAGCATATTGCCCATTCGGGAGGGGCTATTGCTTGAGGAGGGCCTGAAGAGAGCTGCGCATGCGTGCTAGGCTCTCCTCCCTGGCAGCCTGCCAGTCCCCCCGCCATCTTGTAATGGCGGGGAGCCGGAGGCTCCCAGAGCCCGGGAGGCCTTGCCAGAGCAGCTTTGCCTGCCGCAGGAGGCCAGGCAGGGGCGGGCGGCTTCCTACACTTATATTTCAGAAGAAACAAATAAGTTAGGTGACACATCAGCCAAAGTACATTGAAGTTATCAGACACAAAACAGAGAAATGCATACATAAACACTGTCAGGATCCAGGCAGTGTTTACAACTGAGATAAGATCAGCCCTATCTAAAGTCAGCTATTGACAGGAGCCAGGTGAGGATTTCACACCCTAGTGACAATTTATGCTATTCCTCTGAGCCTTGTGAATGCTTGCACCACAGGGGTTCTGCTCTTGCTGACCTTTGCATGAATAATACAATACTGTAGTTCTCTTTAAACCACAACCTTCCTTCTTCCTAGGCCATTGTAAATTCTTGCATATGGAAGTAACTTGGCTGCTCTTTTAAATGTCTGTAGTGAATCTCCATTTTTCAGAAGAACTCACTAACTTTATTCTAATATGTAATGTAGTCTGCCATACCTGACTGTATTGAGGATTCTAAGTTTAGTATTTTGAATTAATCCTGATATTGCTACCTCCTATCCAGCAAGCTGTGAGATGCCTGATTACTAACTGTCAACACTGGGGCATTTCGTCTGAATGAGTAACATTCTTATCAAATTCCAAGCCCAGAGTCAGCTCCAGGTCTGCCTAGGACATTGGGGAAGGCCAGGAAGAAAAATTCAATCTAGCTTAGGTATTTGACAAATCATTTCTTGGAGGCACCTATAATAAAACAATAATGAAAGAAAGCACACAGATCAATTCACCAACTATCACTAGGACAAGTATGGAGGCTCCAGGAGACTAAGTTTCTGTGAAACTTTTTGCTTTGGTACTTTGTCCAAGCTTTTGGACCTGCCATACAGTTTTCACTGTAGTGGGTGTGACACTTCAGTTTCTGATCAGAGTTCTTTCTTTTTGCCTCCTCAGTGTCTTTCCTCTGTGTTTAGATTTTGTACTTCTGCATAAACAGTTTTCGGTATTTTTTATCATAAATGGTTTTCTTCATTGATGTTTATCCCAAATGAATCCATATAGGTCTACAATAATGCATTCTTTTCTTTTTTTTTTTCTTTCCATTTTAACTTTTCCTAAAACAAAAATCTTCCACTTCCTCTAATTCTGATAGATTTCAGAGCTACTAGTGGAAAATATATATATATATATATATATATATATATATATATATATATATATATATATATATATACATATATACCAATTAAAACATTGTGGTTAGAAAAGCAGAACATAAACATAACAAGATGGTCATAAGAACTTTTGAAGCAAAGACATGGTTGCTATGTCCTGGAGTAAGCATCACAGAAGTAGTTGAGGTTACAGGAGGATATAGTCCATTCCTTGAGAAACAGATTTTATTGTAAACAAGAATATGTCTAATTTGTCTTTACTCTAAGTTGGCTTTTCAGCCTAAGATGGAGGCAACCTGGTTTTTCCAGCAGTGGTGCTGACAGCTGATTATTGCACTTCCTCCTTTTCAGCTTCTTACTTCATCCTTGATGAAGAAAATTCTAAAGGGCACTTTCACGATTTCCTCCTGTTTTACATTGATATGTCCAGCTCTGTTGTTGTTTCTTTCATCTTATCTTAACATTGTTTTAAATATATCTTGATTTCTTCCTCAGAATGTTTGTTTCTTGTGAATTTTCATAATTTCAAAATTCCATGGTGTTTGAATCCTCTTGCATCTCTATCTGAAAGATATTTGATATAATAACCTCACTTTCTGTGTATCTGGTCAACCTGCCAGAGGGAAGGTTCCATAAACTGACAACCTTCTGAGCTATTTAATCTATGTCTCGCAGGTGTCTGGTCCCTTAAACCAGATATGTTAAAAAATGCATGTGTTTGTTGGTATTCTGTATGAATAATCCAAACACTGATTCAAGGCAGGTGCTGATGTTTCTGGAAAAAAGTCTGTATTCAGACTTCCCTTATGTCTATTAGTATTTGGTGCAGATGTTTAGGTTTTCTTATACTTGTTGCTAAGTTATTCTTTGCTGGTGAAATGAGCCAATTAAAGCAGGATCCGAGTGTATGAAGGCAAGTTTATAGAGGGAAGCAGCTCTCTGGCAGGGCCCACTGTCAAAGGAAGGAAATGGGGAGGGAAACAGAGGGGAGGGGCAAGAGAAAGAAAGAAAAAGGGGAAACGTTTGCATAGGCAGAGAGAGAAAATGCAGAGACAGGGAGAGAAGAGAGAAGAAGTGAGAGAAAAATGCTTAAATTATATAGGAAAAAGCCTCTGGGGAAAGGGGAAGCCAATCCCTTGGGCTGGAAAGTTCAGGGGAGAAGGCAGAGTAAGTCAGGTAGGGATTAAAGGATTCTGTGAGTGACAAGCGCCACTTTGGTATGTTAAATATGCACCTCTGTTTGTTCAAAGTCTGAACGCTAATATCTCAGCCTTCTGTTGATAGTAAATGAATAAATGGTGATTAAGTCATCTGTAACTACTTTCTGATGAAGTTGGGATGCAGTTATAGGGGTTGAGGCAAAAAGCTGGAATGTCAGCCAAGACTAGGAGAAGCAGGCTGCTTTATTTTTTGTCTGGGATGTGGGACCATCTGGAGCTAGGAACATGAAAGCCCAGCTGAAGCACCTGTATGTAACTGCTTCAGAGCTGTCCTGCAGGCAGGTACTAGGAAAATAATACCTGGACTTGGAAGGATGTTGTATATATTGGAAGAATATATATGTTATATATGTATATATGGAATAAGATAAAGTTAGGGAGTTAATGGAGAAAACCTTTTCTGTCTTGGGTCTATATCTGAAGTTGTTAGACCAATGGCCTTGGTGGGAGAAGGAGGGAGGAAGCGTCAGGACCAAGGAAAGAGGAATAGATCCCACCATCATGAACAGGCAGATGGGGAGGGAAGCAGGCTGTTCACTGACAGTTCTTATCCTGACTCCATTAGACCTGTGTAAGCTGGATTTTCTGAAGCTTATAAGAATCTTTTTAAGTATATAAAAAGAGACAAATTTTACTGTTTAACACTAAAGCTCTGAACTTAGAAGTCTCGTTGCAATAGTGGTACCAGAAGGGATAGAAACCTGAAGCATTTCTCATTCCGCCCATATTCCTTGTATCACTTTCCCATCACCATTCAAGTTTTTTCATGTCCTCCAACCTTATAACCTGCTCTTACTGACCACAAGACAACTTCCTAGACCATCAGACAGATACATTGAAGATTTTGTTCATCCAGATGTTACACATTTTAAACTTGAATTTAATTTTTTTAATTTTTAAAAATTTAAACTTTACAGTTTTAGATCCATATTTACAATAAACATTTGCATACAAACAACTAAGAAAATCTTTGAAGAGTACATTATAGCATCACACTACCGTTGGAATTATGTTCAAAATTCAGATAAAGAATAATGTTGACTTGAAATGGTAATGTAAAATATACTCTACTGACAGGCCAAAAGGAGACAGGATAATAGAGTATTTTAATATCTTTTATAGAAGTAATAATCTATAGATAATATTAAAAGGTAATTTTTTCTGTTAGATGACATGTTTCCTTGGGAGATGTGAGCCAATATCTGTTCACTTCTCATAGGGAATCAATGAAAGACCAAAATGTGACTGTCATGGAAGTCCAACACAGTGAAATGATGAGTTTTCCTGGACTTCCTTATAGGAATGTGTGAAGTGGAAATGACTCAAAGACAGCTACATCACCAAAGCCTACCCCAGCATGAATAACAGCTCCTCAAAGCTGGAAACCCAGATCACACTGGGTGACCTACACTTAGCTCAACAGTCTGTACAGTGAGTGCCCTTGCAGATACTTTATTTGCACTGAGCCTCTTTGCCTAGTCTGTCTTCCAAGCAGCTATCCTGGTATGGCCTCTTTATGAAAGTTCTCCTTGCTTGAGAGGATCTCTCACCAGTCCTTTCTGCTTAGACACAACTTGGGTTGATGAGTCTAGATTACTCTTATAGATTTCAGCTATTTCCTGATGCCTTAGGATCTTTTTGCTTTGATGGAAGATTTTAATCTCTAAGGAAACTACTAGATGAGAATTTCATAAACAATGCATCTAACAACAGTGTCTTCATAAGTTCTTATTTTATACAGTGGTGATGCTTTACAGATAGCATAAAAACAGCCTCAGATCTTTAAATCTTCTGCATAATAAATTTATTTTTAAGTATTATAACATAGCAAAAAGTTTGACATGTGCATATGAGTTTACAAACTAACCACAGACCATCCATCCTGAGACCAATTTTTGCTCCTTAAATTTCTTCTTTGCTTGGGTTCTCAGAACCTCCTTCCAAGGTTTCCTCTGTCCTCTCCCTCACACTTTCCCTGTTTTCTGAGGGAAGATATTACGTACTTGCTTTGCAACATATCATCTTTACATAACTATTGTCTCTGTCCTCACATAGGTGTTGGACTATGGGGAAGCTGTCTAACCTGTGTTGTACTGCACTCTGCATTTTCACAGAAGGGATATTAATGTCTGACTTACAAAGTGCTTGAAGAGAAAGAATGAAAGCATTTCAAGAGCAGTATGGTCTGTCACACAGAATTCAGGAGCCACAACTGCTGTCTTCACCTTCTTGAAACTTTTTTCTTGATTAGAAATAAGTACCTCTTTATGTGTGCAAATGTTAATGTACATCATATTCACATGTGCATATATATCCTGTGCACCTGTCTGCCCATTCACACACATTGGCCGGCTGCATATAAATAGTCTCTTTACATTTTCATTTTCTATTTTGTTCCAATAAATCCGACACAGTCAGTTTAAGAGAACCTGATAGGCTGGCTTCCCACAGAGAGCATGTATTCAAGATAATGTTCACAGCTTGCTATAAATACCAGCCTATGATCACAACCTGACACAACCATAAAATGTACTTTAAAAAGAAATATAGGAAATAGAAGGGATAATGGGGCTGTAAGTTTATTCTAATATCTTCTCCAAAGAGGGAAATACGTGGATGAAATGCCATTGAACTGAAGTTGATATACAATCTGTCAAAATGTATTTTGCATTCTCATCTGGGGTTCAAATAACATTCTATTCTTGGAAATACCTTTTGTTCAAAGTGTCTCCTCTTCCCACACAGTTCAGTAAAATCATTTTCCTTTATGAAAAGAAAATGCACTGTCTAGAGATCACATGCACACTATCATTTATTTTAATTAGCAGGTACAATTCAAATTAAAATTAAAGTTTGTGCCATACAAACTCCTCTTCCATTATATTGCTTTAAGGACACTTTTCTTCTGACATTTTTCAACTTGTTCTCATGTTCATGCCTCATACTTCCCATCCTTACTAAGGGAGTATATATGAACAGAGTTCTGACTCTGAATTATTAACTTTTTATTTGGTATGTTTTTCTGTGATTTCAACTTCATGCTTGAAGAATGTAAATATATAAGGTGAGAAGTAACAAAATTGACTTTCAATATTATCTATTCTGAGAAAATCTATTTTATCTACTATATAATTCTAAGACTTAAACCTATTTTTTTTTTTTTTCAGGAAGAGAAACTCACTCTCGGCTGGGTCTACAGACATAGATTTATCCATTGAGGTTTCAAATCAAGGGGATACTTGGGTTTTACAGTTACATGTTAGCAGCACATAATACAAAAGTCATTAATGTCAGCACTAGTGAGAAAGAGAGCCTAGTATCTTGTAATTAAAAAGCATCAATTCCATTGTATTATCTGTTCATTTCGAGGTTCTATTATTTCCCTCATTCATCACTGGTGATATTCTTACATGTTAACTTATGTTGTTTAACCCTAAAAGTTCTGAAAAGTTCTGCACCTGGATGCTGTAGTAAAGATACACTGAGAGGAAATCAAATGTGTTGGGAACTGAAGCACAAACGGGTGAAGGCATCACTATACACACATTTCTGAAAACTGTTACTGAAGGCATCTCTCTATGGGAATATGTGCAAATGTTATGCTTGACTTCAAGAGAAAATATAAGTATGAATTATGTCAAACTTTATGAAGAAAACCTTTTCATAACTCATTTAATAGTTTTGAAAATATTTTCTAGATAAAAAGTTTTACACTTGATAAGCCTGGTACTTTGATGCTTAAATGATTTATTCTAGATACAACAAAAGTTATTTTCCTAAGTAACTTCAGAAAAAAAGATATCTAAATAATGTACTTCTTTGGTGTCTTCTTGTCTTCCTTCTTATTAGCCTACATTCAATAGCCAATGACATAACCCTTAAATGTATTTTAAATATGTGCCTAAGTGTAGTTCAAGACTTCTCGTTAATGTTTAATATGTATTTCGAATTGAAGGGAAATCTCATATAATGCTTTATTAAAATAATAAAAAATGACAAATGCAATGTCTTTAGGAAGCCCATAGCCCACAATTTTCTGTTGCTTTACTGGGATGATAAGCTATTGTGTATGATTGTTTCACTTAGATGAGATTTCTCCCTATCCCAGGATTCCAAAGCCTTTAATCTGCAGCATATTTGGATATGAGTATAGTCAACTATTTCCCCATCATATGAACATGTATGTGTATTACATGATTTCACTACCATAACACCTGCCAGAAACTAAGTCACATGTGGACAATCAGGACCTCACTCAGGCATCGTGTGTGTGTGTGTGTGTGTGTGTGTGTGTGTGTGTGTGTGTGTGTGTGTATGTGTGTGTGTGTGTGTGTGTGTGAAATGTGTGTATAGAGGAATGTTAAGTGCTCACATACTTAAGCATGAATTAGCAAGTCAGAGGAGAGCTTTGCATGATTCCTATAGCCCATTGGTTCTCAGCTTTCCTTATGCCTTGGTGAACTTCAACCTTAATAATTTTTATTGCTGCCTCATATTCTTACTTTGATATTATTATGAACTGTAATATAAATATCTGAGTTTTCCAATCATCTTAGGCAAGCTCAGTGAAAGTATCTTTAAATTCCTAAAGGGATTGCTAACCACAGGTTGAGAGCTGGTGCACTACCCTCTTGTTCTCCATTTTACTGCTTTGAGTCAAAGTCCCTTACAACATCAATTGGTTAGTCAGAAAGCTCCCAAGATCTGTCTGTCTCCATGCCCAAGTATTGACGTTAGAGACACAGAAATGCCAGTGGTTTCTTTCCTTCCTCCCTCTCTCCCTCCCTCCCTCCCTCCCTCCTTCCCTCCCTCCCTCCTTTCCTTCCTTCCTTCCTTCCTTCCTTCCTTCCTTCCTTCCTTCCTTCATTCCTTCTTTCTTTCCATCATTCTTTTATCTTTTTATTGTTTAGATTTGCTTTTTGAGGGAGGATTTCTCTGCATATTCCATAGACTGCACTGGCCTCAAACACAGGGATTTGCCTGTTTTTTGCCTTTCAAGGGCTGGGATTAAAGACATGAGCTATACTGCCAAGCTCAGGTCCAGATCTTCCCCCCCACCCCACTGTGTGTGTGTGTGTGTGTGTGATAGTCAAATATAAATATAGTTAAATTAATATAATACTATCTACTAAAAGCAGAGGCATTGAGAACAATAGTATAGTTACTTAACAAATGTTGGAAGTCACACAGGTTGATTACATGTTTATGTTTTTGCATGCTATTCTATATAATGATGAATCAGTAAAGTTATTTTTATTCATGTAAAAGTTGGTAAACATCAATTATTTATTGTGTATGTATGCATTTGTGCAGGTGCACATGTATACACTTGCATGTGGAGGCCAGACTGAACCACAGAGATTTCTCAGGGGCCATCCACCACTGATTTTTGTCAAAGGGTCTCTAATTAAGACTTAGGGCTGATTGCTGTCCCATACCATGATTTCTGTGCCATTTAAAAGATACAGAGTGGGTGGAAAGATGCACCAACAATTAGAGGCTAGGCTCACAACTAAAAATACAATGTAGAGAGCAAAATCCTTTGTTAGGGATAGATAAAAAGACAGAGAGAAATGTGGAAGTCAAATTTGAGCTCCCTCTTGGTCTACAGTACCCCCAAAGAATTTTTTTTTATTTCCTTTGATGTAGGCTCAACACATTTACCTTCATTAATAATGCTAGTAACTTGCTGTAAATAGGCCTTCTGTAATATATCATCGCAGAGGCTTCTGGCCAGGGTTGATGTGGCTTAATGATAAGAGATTCTTCAAAAATGTCCACTGAAAGCATGTGCTAGGATGCAGTGGACAGAAGTAAGAAATACTTGTAGTAGCTACTTACTTCCATATGGAAACTTATAGAAAATGCTTACTTATACATTGAAATTAACTATACACCAGCCTCTGAATGTCATTGCTTCAATGAAGGTGAAAAGTATTGAAAGTATTGGAATGGAAATAATTTGTATAAATATATTTTTCGTAATTATAAAAGGAAGATATTCTAGTTCATTCCACTTATAGGTTTCCTCACTGATGTTTTATATTTATCAATATAGAATTCATTTTAGCCATAGAAAATATACCAATAAAATTGTACTTCATATGAGGATTTTTGAGCTGACTCCTTCAAAAGGAACCTAGTTGAGATGGTAATTAAACAGAAATAAGAAATCACTTCTTATAGATACTCTACTGTAGAATTTTGAAGTCATCTATTTCAAATATAGCTAAGTATTTTTTCTTGAAACATAGTATAATTTTCTTTCCACTGCAATTCTGCAGATTCGCATACTCTTAGCTTCAGCTTGTTTGTAATTAGACCCATGTGAAGCGAGTGAAGGTATCCTCATGCCTGAAAACTTAGCTTTCATTAGTCAAAGAATCTCAAGAGATATTGCTCTTAGTACTTATATTACTGTATTTATTAATGATGATAAATACGAAAACAATGATAAAAACTTATATTTACTATGTACAATATTTGTTTTAAATATAGAAATATTTATGTACTGCCTACAATAAATTCTCTTGACATCCAATGTCAACCAGAGACTAAAAACATCTGGCCAATACTTAGTTAAAGAAGACGCATTGGAAGTTTGGCTGTCAGCATGAACAGACCTCTAAGGCTCCTGGAGAACATTTGATTTACTGAAATAATACTTTCCCAAGACTTTAGAAAGGTCTCATGAGACAGTAGTTTGTCCTCTGTTTCCTCTTTGAATTTTTCATGCTGTACACTCTGATGGAGCATAGACAGGCATGCCCTCATAAGAGAACACATCTGCTGGTTGGAGTCTTAGCTTCCCAAAATGTAATCTAAACCACTCTTTTTTATAGGTATTTCTACCTCGCTTCAGGAATTTTGTAATAATCAAACCACAGATGGAAAATATATTTTTGTTAATCATATAGAATGTTAATCATATAGAGTTTTTCTTAACCAATAGAATGAATAATAAATAATGATTGTTAATATAACTATAAAGGGACTGACTCAATCACAGTAATGAATGATTATATTCATGCATATAGATGCATACACATGTATGCTCCTCATGTGTGGTTTCTAAATATGTAAGACCTTAATGATGGATGTCAATAAAATATGGTCAAAAACTTAGTATTACCTCTCCCTAGATGTTGTACAGTCATCCAGAGAGAAAGTATGTACAGGAGTAGTCTAAATACCCACAATAAATACTGATGAAACATTCACTCAATCACTGGATGTCTCAACATGGCACAAAGATCAGCTTTTGATCAGCAGAGTAGTTTACATCTAACCTTGAAAACTGACCTTACAGCAGTTGAGAATGTAAAAATGCTCCCCAGAAGCGTGGTGAGTAAGGAAGTGGAATTGGAAGATGCTGAATAAATGTTGTTAAGCTTCAGTTACATGAGAAATAAGGTTCTGGTGCCACCAGCGAGTAGGGTGATCGCCGCAGACCTTTTTGGTCCCCTGTCTGCATGGATCAGGTCTCTGGAGACAAGTGCACAAGGATTCAGTGAAAGTGGGTGACAAACAGAGACCACACAAGAGAGGGTGTGTAGAATCTGAGTGTATTTTCACAAAGTGAACACCAGTCTTATATAATACAGAAAACAAAAGGGTAGGATGTCACAGTAGGCAAAGTACACTGAAGTTATGGAAAGAAAACAGAGGAATGACTTCAAAAGGACTTACAGGAACCAGGCAACATTTACAATAAAGATAAAACAGCCCTGCCTAGGGTCAGCTAATGACAGGTAAGGATTTCACACCCTAGTCACAATTTGTGCTACTCTTTTGAGCCATGTGAAAGCTAGCACCAGGGGGTTCTACTCTAGCAGACCTTCTCATGAATAATGCAATACCACAAATCCCCTATTTCCTAGGCCTTGGTAAATTCTTGCATATGAAGGTAACTTGGCTGTTCTCTTAAGTATCTGTAGGGAATCTCCATTTTTCAGAAGAATTCACCAACTTGCTTCTAATATGCAATGTAGCCTGGCTATAGTGAAGATTCTAAGTATATACTTTGCTAAACTTGCCCTGAGATTTCTAACTCTTATGTAGTAAAATACTGTAAGAAAGCATGCAAGACCCTCCACAATATTGCAGGGACAAATCTGGGGCATACTAGCTATGAGAATGCCAAGGTTCCAGGAGGATGGGTTTCCTTGAAACTCTTTGCCTCAGGACTGCTTCCAGGTTTTTAGGCCTGCCAAGTGAGTCACTACTGAGTGGATATAGCAGGTGATCCAGGTAAAGGTGTGTATGACAGAGTTTATATGGGATAGAAGATTCCACTTGCTTTTCTCACAGAACTGACACATTTGAAATGAGAGATCTAAACACCGTATCTAGAATAAAGGCAGAACACGCACATATAAAAATAGGACAAGATACTCCAAAATAAGCAGAAATATATCTGTTAAAAAGATAATTTATAAAAAGGGGTCTGTGGAAAAATATTTGCTAAAGAGATAACTATAAGCTACCTATCCTTTTAATCTGGCTTTAATTCATGTGCTCTTGCATATTTGTTCTTGGTAAAGAACATGTGGGGTAGAAGTAAAAGTGGACAGCTTGTCGTTTTTCCCCCCAGCTCGGGCAGAGGACTACAGTCTTCTTCCTTTAATCAAAATGCCCAGAGGGATTCTTTGCCTTTCCCTGACTAAGTGGAGAAATGTTCTTTCTGGTTATATGTAATTGAGAGTTTTCTTGATGTAGCCAATTCAATATTTATTTTTCTTTTTAAGCTATGTAGTTTCTCCCTTCTGCTTTTGAGATAATGTAATATTTCAAATGTTTTTTAAGGGTTAAATTTTGTTTTGTTGGTAAATATACCCGTATATAGACCACACTAATGCTTATGTATTTCTATTATTATATTTAATAAGTTTATTGAAAACAGTGTATCCATATTCCTAAGAGCCAATAATATTCACTATTTACAGATTTACATTATGTCATTATTAGTACCAATATAGTATGCTTAAAAGAGTGTTCCCTTTTCTATTTTTTGGAAAAATTATGAATCACTGATATTTAATACATATGTATGTTATGGATAATTGCATCCTGAATTAATAACTTTTGCCACTTATTAGATGTCATGATGTATAAATATTAAAGAGTAATAATATATTACAAAGCTTTCTGTTTTAATATCAGTAAGTGATAAACAACTGGGAAAGCTGAGAATTAATCAAATTGTTGGAGAATGAAAAGCAAAGAACTACATGAGTATAAAACTACTGTGAATTTAAATTCTTAAATCTATGCAGAAACTTCTCCTGTAATAAGTATGAGTCTGTTTGCTAAGTATCTTCTTTTTAAAGTATCCAATTAAAATTAGTATATTCTCAGCATCTTTAATGTTACAATATAACAATAAATATTTAACAAATATTTCCCACTCATAAACATTCTCTTTCTACCCAGATTAAAGTATGATTAGATATTAGTGTTACGTAAAATGACAAATTTTATTTTAGAGAAAATTAGTGAAGTTATTATTTCTTCAGGAAGCAAGTTCCTAATGACCCATGTACCTTTCATCTCATTCCCAGTGTTGATCAAAAGAGGGACAGAGAAACTTTCACCTATAGAAACTTTCAGAAGATAGACCAGTGATCAAAAGGACATCGTTAAGGCAAGGTACTTTTGGAGCATTTATTGCCTGGTGTTATGTACCGAGAAGGGATCAGCATCACCTCTGAATTTAATTATAAATCTCTGAAAAATGTGACTGAGAGACAGTCGAGAAACTAATTGGCATAACTTTCAAAATGTCAAAGTCATGAAAATTAAGGCTGGAGATCTTAGAAGATGCTAACAAGTCAGGACTATAATTGTAGTGTAGGAATTACACACAGTACTGGAGGAATACAAGGTGCAAGAGAAATAGCACATGAATTAGGGTCATGAAGAATACTGCATCACTGTGAATATTTTAGTTATCTTTTTAAATACATAGAAAATATGGATTTATATTTTGAATGTTCTTAAAATGAGCATTTCAAAAAAGCATTACATATAGAAACTTAAGATGAAATAAATTTTGTTCACTTTTCTTTCCATTGAAAATAGTTTTAAAACTAGTTACTCGGAAAAAAAAAAGAAAAAAAGAAAAAAGAAAACAACCTTAGGCAGCCTAGAGAGATGGCTCAGTACACAAGAGCACTGACTGTTCATCCAAAGTATATGAGTTCAATTCCCAGCAACCACTTGGCCACTCACAACCATCTGTATTGGATCAGAGGCCTTTCTCTGGTGTGTCTGAGGATAGCAACAGTGTACTCACATACATGAAAATAAATTAATAATTCTTTAAAAAAATATAACCTTAGAAGATATAACAACTTAATAAAAGTGTGTGGACATTATCATATTATTCCAATAACAGATTTTTACGTGGTAAAATTTGTGAATGTTTCCAGGGTAAAAGATCATTTTTAGGGGTGAGTTATTAAGAAACTTAAATAACTGGATTATGTGGGCCATATCTCAGTGTTCATAATTCATTATAAGACAGAAGTCAAATATCAGGTGTGTGTGATTCTGTGTGTATAAAGTGTGAGTGAAGCAAGCTTTGATTTTTTTTGTAACTAATACCAGCATATATTTTAGACACAGAATTGGTTATGATTATATTATTTCCAATTTGCTTAATGTGTGCAACTTTCTACCTAAAAATTGACTCTTATTCCTATGTACTATTTGATATATATTTTTTAGATATTTTCTTTATTTACATTTCAAATGCTATCCCGAAAGTACCCTATACACTCCCCCCACCCTACTCCCTACCCACCCACTCCCACTTCTTGGCCCTGGTGTTTTTCTGTACTGGGGCATATAAAGTTTGCAAGACCAAGGGGCCTCTCTTCCCAAAGATGGCCAACCAGGCCATTTTCTGCTACATATGTATCTAGAGACATGAGCTCTGGAGGTACTGGTTAGTTCATATTGTTGTTCCACCCATAGGATTGCAGAACCCTTCAGCTCCTTGGTACTTTCTCTAGCTCCTCCATTGGGGGCCCTGTGTTCCATCCAATAGATGACTGTGAGCATCCACTTCTGTATTAGCCAGGCACTGGAATAGCCTCTCTCAAGATAGCTCAATCAGGGTCCTTTTAGCAAAATCTTGCTGGCATATGCAATAATGTCTGTGTTTGGTGGCTGATTGTGGGATGGATCCCCATGTGGAGCAGTCTCTGGATGATCCATCCTTTCATCTTAGCTCCAAAACTTTGCCTCTGTAATTCCTTCCATGCATCTTTTGTTCCCTATTCTAAGAAGGAATGAGGTATCCACACTTTGGTCTTCCTTCGTCTTGATTTTCTTGTGTTTTGAAAATTTTATCTTTTATTCTTTCCCAAGAATTTCATAAATTCATTGTTTATAATAGCTGAGTAGTACTCCATTGTGTAATGTACCACATTCTCTGTATCCATTATTCTGTTGAGGGACATCTGGGTACTTTCGAGCTGCTAGGAACATAGTGGAGCATGTGTCATTATTACCAATTGGAGCATCTTCTGGATATATGCCTAGGAGAGGTATTGCTGTATCTTCCAGTAGTACGATGTCCAATTTTCTGAGGAACCACTAGACTGATTTTGAGAGTGGTTGTAGCAGCTTGCAATCCCAGCAACAATGGAGTAGTGTTACTCTCTCTTTACATCCTTGCCAGCATTTGCTGTCACCTGAATTTTTTATCTTAGCCATTCTGACTGGTGTGAGGTGGAATCTCAGTGTTGTTTTGATTTGCATTTCCCTGATGATTAAGGATGTTGAACACTTTTTCAGGTGCTTCTCAGCCTTTTGGTATTCCTCACTTGAGAATTCTTTGTTTAGCTCTGTACCCCATTTTTAATGGGGTTATTTGATTTCTGGAGTCCATCTTCTTGAGCTCTTTGTATATATTGGATATTAGTCCCCTTTCAGATTTAGGATTGTTAAAATCCTTTTCCAATCTGTATGTGGCCTTTTTGTCCTATTGACAGTGTCTTTTGCCTTACAGAAGCTTTGCAATTTCATGAGTTCCCATTTGTCAATTCTTGATCTTAAAGTACAAGCCATTGCTGTTCTGTTTAGGAATTTCTGCCCCAGGTCGCATATCTTTGAGGCTTTTCCCCACTTTCTCCTCTATAAATTTCAGTGTTTCTGGTTTTATGTGGAATTCTTATATCCACTTAGACTTGAGCTTTGTACAAGGAGATAAGAATGGACCATCCGGGCATGGTGACACACACCTTTAATCCAAGCACTCGGAAGGCAGAGGCAGCTGGATTTTTTAGTTCAAGGCCAGCCTGGTCTACAAATTGAGTTCCATGACAGCCAGGGCTATAAATAGAAACCCTGTCCGAAAACAAACAAACAAACAAACAAACAAAACAAAGCAAAGAATGGATCAATTCCCACTCTTCTACATGATAACCTCCAGTTGTGCCAGCACCATTTGTTGAAAATGTTCTTTTTTCCACTGGATGGCTTTAGCTCCCTTGTCAAAGATCAAGTGACCATAGTTGTGTGGATTCATTTCTGGGTCTTCAATTCTATTCCATTGATCTATCTGTCTGTCATTGTACCAGTACCATGCAGATTTTTATCACAATTGCTCTGTAGTACAGTTTGAGGTCAGGCATGGTGATTCCACCAGAGGTTCTTTTATTGTTGAGAATAGTTTTTGCTTTGCTAGGTTTCTTGTTATTCCAGGTGAATTTACAAATTGCCCTTTCTCACTTGGTGAAGAAATGAGTTGGAAATTTGATGGGGATTGCATTGAATCTGTAGATTGTTTTTGGCAAGATAGCCATTTTGGCTATGTTAATCCTGCCAATCCATGAGCATGAGAGTCCTTTCCATCTTCTCTGATCTTTGATTTCTTTCTTCAGAGACTTGAAGTACTTATTATACAGATCTTTCACTTCCTTAGTTAGAGTCACACCAAGGTATTTTATATTATTTATGACTATTGTGAAGGGTGTTGTTTCCCTAATTTCTTTCTCAGTCATTTTATCCTTTGTATAGAGAAAGGCCATTGATTTGTTTGAGATAATTTTATATCTACCTACTGCACTGAAGTTGGTTATCAGGTTAAGTAGTTCTCTGGTGGAATTTTTAGTGTCAGTTATATATACTATCATATAATCTGCAAATAGTGATATTTTGACTTCTTCCTTTCCAATTTCTATCCCCTTGATCTCCTTTTGTTGTCAAATTGCACTGGCTAGGACTTCAAGTACTATAATGAATAGGTTGGGAGAAAGTTTTCAGAATTGTCTAGTCCCTGATTTGAGCGGGATTGCTTCGAGTTTCTCTCCATTTAGTTTGATGTTGGCTACTGGTTTGCTATAGACTGCTTTTATTATGTTTAGGTATGGGCCTTGAATTCCTGATCTTTCCAAGACTTTTATCATGAATGGGGGTTAGATTTTGTCAAATGCTTTCTCAGCATCTAAAAGAGATGATCATGTGGTTTTTGTCTTTGAGTTTATTTATATAGTGGATTATATTGATGGATTTTTGAATATTAAACCATCCCTGCATCCCTGGGATGAAGCCTACTTGATCATGTTGGATGATCATTTTGATGTGTTCTAGGTTTCATTTTGCCAGAATTTTATTGAGTATTTTCGCATCGATATTCATAAGAGAAATTAGTATGAAGTTCTCTTTCGTTGTTGGATTTTTGTGTGGTTTAGGTATCAGAGCAATTGTGGATTTACAGAATGAATTGGGTAGAGTACTTTCTGTTTCTATTTTGTAGACAAGTTTGAGGAGAGTTGCGATTAGGTCTTCCTGTAAAGTCTGATAGAACTCAGCACTAATCCCATCTTGTTCTGGGATTTTTGGGGGGTTGGGAGGCTATTGCTGACAGCTTCTACTTCTTTAGGGGAAATGGGACTGTTTAGATAGTTAATCTGATCCTAATTTCACTTTTGTACCTGGTAGTGTAGGAATTTGTCCATTTTGTCTAGGTTTTCCAGTTTTGTTGAGTATAGCCTTTTGTAGTAGGATCTGATAACGTTTTGGATTTCCTCAGGTTCTGTTGTTATGTCTCCTTTTTCATTTCTGATTTTGTTAATTAGGATACTGTCCATGTGCCCTCTAGTTAGTCTGGCTAAGGGTTTATCTATCTGGTTGATTTTCTCAAAGAATTAGCTCCTGGTTTGGTTGATTCTTTGAATAGTTCTTTTTGTTTCCACTTGGTTAATTTCAGCCCTGAATTTGATTATTTCCTGCCATCTACTACTCTTGGGTGAATTTGCTTCCTTTAGTTCTAGAGCTTTTAGGTATGCTGTCAGGATGCTAGTGTATGCTCTATCTAGTTTCTTTTTGGAGGTACTCAGGGCTATGAGATTTCCTCTTAGGACTGCCTTCATTGTGTCCCATAAGTTTGGTTATGTTGTGGCCTCATTTTCATTAAACCCTAAAAAGTCTTTAATTTCTTTATTTATTTCTTCCTTGACCAAAGTATCATTGAGTGTTGTTCAGTTTCCACGTGAATACTGGCTTTCTATTATTAATGCCGTTATTGAAGATCCACCTTAGTCCATGGTGTTCTAATAGGATTCATGGGAAAATTTGAATATTTTTGTATCTGTTGAGGCCTATTTTGTGACCAAATATATGGTCAATTTTGGAGGAGGTACCATGCAGTGCTGAGAAGAACATATATCCTTTTTTTTAATTATAGAATGCTCTGTAGATATCTATTAAATCCATTTGTTTCATAACTTCTGTTAGTGTCCATGTGTCTCTGTTTAGTTTCTGTTTCCAGGATCTGTCCAGTGGTGAGAGTGGAGTATTGAAGTCTCCCACTATTATTGTGTGAGGTGCAATGTGTGCTTTGAGCTTTACTAAAGTTTCTTTAGTGAATGCGGCAATACTTCAATTTGGAACATAGATATTCAGAATTGACATTTCATCTTGTTTGATTTTACCTTTATTGACTATGAAGTGCCCCTCCTTGTTTTTGATATCTTTTGGTTGGAAGTCAATTTTATTCAATATTAGAATGGCTACTCCAGCTTGTTTCTTCCAACTATTTGCTTGGAAAATTGTTTTCAGCGTTTTACTCTGAGGTAGTGTTTGTCTTTTTCCCTGAGGTGGGTTTCCTGTAAGCAGCAAATTGTTGGGTCCTGTTTGTGTAGCCAGTCTATTAGTTTATGTCTTTTTATTGGGCAATCTAGTCCCTTGATGTTAAGAATAATTAAAGAAAAGTAATTGTTGTTTCCTGTTATTTTTGTTGTTAAAGTTGGGATTCTGTTCTTGTGGCTGTATTCTTTTAGGTTTGTTGAATGAATACTTTCTTGCTTTTTCTGGGGTTTAGTTTCCATCCTTTGTTGATGTTATCCTGTTATTATCCTTTGAAGGTCTGGATTCATGGAAAGATATTGTGTGAATTTTGTTTTGTCCTGGAATACTTTGTTTTCTCCATCTATGGTAATTGAGAGTTTTGCTGGATATAGCAGCCTCCACTGGCATTTGTGTTTTCTTAGGCTCTTTATAACATCTGTCCAGGATGTTGTGGCTTTCATAATCTCTGGTGAGAAGTCTGGTGTAATTCTAATAGGCCTGCCATTATATGTTACTTGAGCTTTCTCCCTTACTACATTTAATATTATGTCTTTATTTAGTGCATTTGTTGTTCTGATTATTATGTGTTGGGAGAAATTTCTTTTCTGGTCCAGTCTATTTGGAGTTCTGCAGGCTTCTTGTATGTTCATGGGCATCTCTTTCTTTAGGTTTGGGAAGTTTTCTTCTACAATTTTGTTGAAGATATTTGCTGGCCCTTTAAGTTGAAAATCTTCATTTTCATCTACCTCTATTATCTGTAGGTTTTGTCTTCTCATTGTGTCCTAGATTTCCTGGATGTTTTGAGTTAGGATCTTTTTGCATTTTGCATTTTCTTTGATTGTTGTGCCCATGTTCTCTATGGAATCTTCTGTACCTGAGATTCTCTATTCCATCTCTGTATTTTGTTGCTGATGCTCACATCTATGGTTCCTCACTTCTTTCCTAGCGTTTCTATCTCCAGAGTTGTCTCCCTTTGGGTTTTCTTTATCATTTCTATTTCCATTTTTAGGTCTTAGATGGTTTTGTTCAATTCCATCACTTGTTTGGTTGTGTTTTGTGTAATTATTTAAGGGATTTTTCTGTTTCCTCTTTAAGGACTTCTACCTGTTTAGCATTGTTTTTCTGTAGTTCTTTAAAGACTTCTACCTGTTTAGAAGTATTATCCTGCATTTCTTTAAGTGAGTTATTAATACATGTCTTAAGGTCCTCTACCAGCATTATGAGATATGACTTTGAATCCAAATCTTATTTTTCAGGTGTGTTGGGGTCTCCAGGATTGGCTGAGCTTGGAGTGCTGGGTTGTGATGATGGTAAGCAGTCTTGATTTCTGTTGGTAAGATTCTTCCATTTGCCTTTCACCATCTGATAATCTCTGGTATTAGCTGTTATAGTTGTCTCTGGCTGGATTCTGTTCCTCCTGTGATTCTGTTAGCCTCTGTCAGCTATCCTGGGAGTCCAGATCTCTTCTGAGTCTCAGTGGTCAGAGTACTCTCTTCAGGCAAGCTCTCCTCTTGCTGTGAAGGTACACAGAGGTCTGGCCTTCAGACCTTCCTCCTGGCTAAAGATGAAGGCCCGAAACAGGGCCTATCCCAGAATATGGGTTGTCTCTGCAGTCTGTGTTCTCACCTGCACAGACTGGTTTCCGAGGGACCCAAGACACAAGATGGCTCTCTCACTTGCTCTTGCTGTCAGAGCCCTCCCAGGCAGACACTTCTCCTCTGTCAGGGAAGGTGCAGGATGTCTGGAGCCTGAAATAGTGATCTGTCCCTGAAGCTGTTTAGCTTCTCCCTGTCCCAGAAGCTCTGTCACTTTTGCGTCTGCTGGCTTACCCTTTGCAGTCCACGAGCTGATCTGTGCAGACTGGTCTCAGAAGGACCTGGGAGACAAGATGGCTCCATCACCTGCCCTGAGGGTCACAGCCCTCCTGGGTGGCCACCTTTCCTATGGCAGGGAAGGTGCCCGGATGTCTGCAGCCCAGAACAGAGCCTGTCCCAGAAGCTGTGTTGCTTTTGCAATCTGATCTCTCACCCTTTGCAGTCTGCAAGCTGATCTGTGCACATTGGTCTCAGATGGACCAGGGAGACAAGATGGCTCCATCACCTACTCTGGGGTTCACACCCCTCCTAGGTGGCCACCTTTTCTCTGGTGAGAAAGGTGCCCTGATGTCTGGATCCCTAAACGAGGATTTATCCCAGAAGCTGTGTTGCTTCTGCCTGTCCCAGAAGCTGTGTTGCTTCTGCATTCCACTGGTTCACCATCCACAGACTCCAAGCTGATCTGTGCAGACTGGTCTCAGAGGGACCAGGGAGATGCCATCTTTGTTTTAAGACAAAATTTATGAATGAGGAAATTCGGGTATACTCAAAATTGGAGAAAGTGCAGGTATGTCTCACAATGGATATAACTTCATTTCTAGTCTATCTGAAAGGTAGTTCTGTGTTGCTTATGGTCTACTAGTCTCTGATAACTTGTTTCTGATTGTTAACAAAGGCAAGTGAAGCCTGAAATTTTACATAATACAATGAAGTCCCTGTGGCAGAACTTTTCCCACCAATTTATTTGCTTAGAAAGACTGTCCAGCCATTTGTGTTCCTTAATACATCATGTGATGAGAGTAGTTCATTATCAACAAAGATGAACTTTGGTGGAATGTTTCAGTAAACAAAGTTTTTAACATTAATAACAACCACACATGTGTCTATGTGTGGGAATGTACATGTGCGTTTGACTGCCAACAACAGCAAGATTAGAGGATCAATCCTCTTAAGCTGGAATTACAGACATTTGTGAGCTTCTCAGAAACCAAACTTAGAGCCTATGGAAGACAAATACATGCTCCTACCTGCTGAGTCATCTCAAGCATGGTCATGTTTTTATCTGAGAATTCATTCAACATTATGATCATGGTGGAAGTCTTGCAAAAAGCCTCTATAGCATTCCATCTACTGAATACAGAAATAAGACACAGATGTTAAATGGTTACAAGACAGAGTCCAACAATTCCAGAGTTAAACAAGTCCATCTGTGTGGCAATCTATTATATGAAATAATTGAGATAACTTGTAATCTTGATCATATATTCCAATAAAAAGAGAAGAACTGAGACAGATAACTTCAATAATTTATCAATGGGAACAATTAGGTAACAATCAAGAATCTATCACATCTTCTGTTTTCTCAATACACAACAATTGTCTGTATTAAACAAGTAACCTGGGCAGCAGATCTTATTCTATGGCTGAGCAAAACAAGACAGAAACAAAAAGACAGGAAGAAGTCATGTGCATCACCTCCCTAGGTTGAGTGGCAACCATGGGACCAAGCAAATAATAGAAGAAGAAAGGAAACAAATGCCCTTCTTCCATTTCCAGGAAGGGAATCCAAGTAGAAAGAGCAGTCTGAAACTAAATGTAGCCTAAGGTCAGTACTGTCATGATTCTGCAGCGAAAGCCAATACATAAAAATAGCCATGGGTCCTAAACTCTTCTTCCTGGATTTTGCTTAATACATGTGGGCTGGCTGACAAGCTATAGTCTCTAGTGATCACAAATGCTAATAATAACGGTTGGCCATTTTAGGATCTATTTTACATACCAAATTACACTTAAACCAAATTATACTTTCTTGTACAGTGAAATCTAGGTAGCAGTTGCTGGTTCAAAGTTAAGGATAATAATCTTTTCTAAATGTTGCATTAAAAATATTTAATTGAATATGTACTTCATATGTTCTTTCTCTGCTGTCAAATTTTATTTGTATTCAACTTTTATTTGTACTTTATTATAATTAATATAATGTATTTAATATAATTAATATAACATATCACATATCTCATCTAAATTTTGACTTTTAGTAATAAGGTTTCTACCCATGCATGGAGATGAAAGTCTAGAAACAATAAATAAAACATGTACAAATTTATAATCTGTGATTGAATCTTAAAAACTCAGTAGGTAATTCAGATGCATGAAAGAATGACTGGTGATCTAACACGGTTCTGAGGATGTGTCAGCATACAGTATATGGAGAAATTGTTGCAGATTAAAGCCACAAATAGAATAAGTGAGGATGTGGCAGAGCATAATGCTATACTTTATTAGGCCTTGCTAAATCAAAAAAAAAAAAAAAAAAAAATCCAAGCAGACTGCACTGGAGTGGATGTAGTAATGTGCTCAGAGGGTCTATGAGATAGCCTTCAGATACATACTATTGCTGAAAATTTTGTATATATATATATATATATATATATATATATATATATATATATATATATTCATGGTAAAGGTATAGTACCTTTACTATGTACCTTCCATTCATTATTTGACTTCCATAGACTATTAAATTTTCTTCAATGGATGAAGACAAAGAAATGATCAGGAATTAAATATTTGACCAGACTTCCTTCTTGTCACAGAACTTGATTTAAAATTATTTTCTAAAGTTATTCAAACTGACATCTTATCTAACCACTCATGTATAAATAAAATATCCGGTTTTATTTCAATACTACATATTCATTCTTATTATCATTAATCATCAAGTAATAGAGTTTGCATGCTTTTGGACTATTGTACGTTCTTTCATTAGTACACTCTTTCAATAGACTGAATATACTTTATCTCCTACTTCAAGGTTAAACTATTTAAGATCAGAGGGGCCTTAGTGATTTCATGTCTCCACTGTCATTGATTTTCCTCTCAAAACATGACCAGTGGGATGTTGAGTTTCTTTCCAACTGCTAATGAAACATTTAGTGTCACCTGATGTCTCATCAAGATGACATGAGGAACACCAGCCTTTATAGTAGAGCCCATGCTGAAGCTCTGCCTTCTGTATTTTACATACAGTTCCTTTCAAAAGAATTTCCATTATTATGCAGAGAATCAATTTTGTTATTTTCATTGTTGGAATCTTTTCAAGGAATTGAATTTGCTTTGCTTAAATTTTCCTTTAAGCTTTTATGGAATTTTCTTTTTCAATATTACAAAAAAGAACCAATATGGGAGAAGAAAGATATCAGAAAAAAACCCAAATGAAAGATAAAACAAGGATTTCTGGTTCATAAGTGTGTTTTTATTAGACACACCATGTATCCTCAGTCGCTGATCATTTCTTAGTTGTCTGCAAATGAAGACTGGAAGATAGTGATTTAGTTGTTTTTTATTAGATATTTTCTTTATTTACCTTTCAAATGTTATCCCCTTTCCTCATTTCCCCTCCTAAAATCCTCTATCCCTTCCCCCATCCCCCTGCTCACCAGCCCATCCACTCCTGATTTCTGGTCCTGGCATTCCCCTATACTGGGGCATATCACCTTCACAGGATCAAGGGCCTCTCCTACCATTGATGATCCAATAGGCCATCCTCTGCTACATATGCAGCTAGAGCCATGAGTCCCACCATGTGTTTTCTTTGGTTGGTGGTTTAGTCCCAGGAAGCTCTAAAGATACTGGTTAGTTCATATTGTTGTTGCTCTTATGGGCTGCAAACCCCTTCAGCTCCTTGGGTACTTGCTCTAGCTCCTTCACTGGGGACCCTGTGCTCAGTCCAATGGATGACTGTGAACATCCACTTCTATATTAGTCAGGCACTGGCAAAGCCTCTCGGGAGCCAGCTGTATCAGGCTCCTGTCAGCAAGCTTTTGTTGGCATTTACAATAGTGTCTGGTTTTGGTGGCTGACTATGGGATGAATCCTCAGGTGGGGCAGTCTCTGGATGGTCATTCCTTCAGTCTCTGCTTCACACTTTGTCTCTGTAACTCCTTCCATGGTTATTTTGTTCCCTCTTCTAAGTGGAACCGCAGTATCCACAATTTGGTCTTCCTTCTTCTTGAGTTTCATGTGTTTTGCAAATCTTATCTTGGGTATTCTGGAAAACAAAACAAAACAAACTTAGACTCCATTCTCAAAGACCTGCTAAACATAAGAAAGAAAGAAAGAAAGAAAGAAAGAAAGAAAGAAAGAAAGAAAGAAAGAAAGAAAGAGAAATAAGAAAGAAAGCAGAAGTGAAGAAGTTAAATTGTGAGACAAGTTACCACTGTAATCAGAAAATGATGACCTTAAAATTAAAAAGTAGTATAATTAAACAAACAAACCAAAAAAGATGGTGATTTAGAGACAAAGTCATCTAGAAAGTTGAGCAGCAGCTCTGAGTTACATGAAGCACAAGGCAGAAGACATAGCTTATGAAAGGACAACCTTATTCTAAATCTAAAAATGGTTGTGAGTTGTTGTTTTGTTTTTGTTTTTTTTTAATATGAAAACAAACTGGATGCTCCCCAAATATACTTAATGAACTCACCTCATCCACAGGAAATGTACATCAATGTGAGTGATTATTGAGTTTTCCTCTCCATGCAAACTATTTTAACCTTTTTAGTTTGGCTAGTAGGCACAAAAATGCTTAATCCAAAGAAACAAGAACCACAAATAAAACTCAAAAGTTATTAGCGTTTTTATTTTTAAATTGATATAAGTATTTTTATAAGAATTACTGCTCTTCTACATTAAAAAAATGGGTGCACATGAACCTATCTAGATCATTCCAGCCATGTGAGTCCTTCACTCTAACTTTGTGTCTTACTATCCTAAATGTAGCATTTACATAAAGTTGATTTACACAAAGAATCTAGGAAAAAGAGTTATCCAAAAGACATGGGATTTCAGGGTTACAAGATGAAGAAGTAGTGGAGTCTGCCCCACAGTTTTCTGGATGCAGTGTTCAAGAATAGAAGAGCACTTAATACTGACTACATTAGTTAAACTTATATTGTTCTTTCTTTATAACTTTTTTTTGTTTTTTTGTTTTGTTTTTGTTGTTGTTGTTGTTGTTTTTACAAATTTTTAAAAACAATTTTGAATGTTTTATATTAGGTGAAAATATTCTGTATCTTTAAAAGAAAAATCTTAAGTTTGTATAGTAGCATTTGGTTTTGATATTAATACAAAGGAGTGTTTAAGAGATGTTCTATAAGCAGGAGGGCCCAAGCCAAGTCTGAACCTGGAGGTTGTTGTATATGTCTTTAATCAAATCACTTGAAAGGCATATCCAGGTAGATCCCTGAGTTTGACCCCAGCCTCTCCAAGGACAATACAGAGAAATCCTGTCTCTAAAATCAAGTGGCTAATACACATACACACTCACACACTCACTCAATTTTCTGAGTCAGACATAAAGAAGGGTCAAAAAGGACAAATAGTGAATATAGTATGCGGTTATATGCATTTCAATTAGTTTGTAGACACTGATTTCATGAGAATTCGAAGAATCTCATTGTTTACTAAAGACATTTTGAACAGCCTGAATACAGAGTAAGGAACCATTGATGATATAGTTTTAAACAGTATCAAGCAAAACATTAAATTGGTTGCAAGATTGGGGAAAGCTATATTTTTTGAAGGCAAGAGAAACATTCAGACAAAGCTTTTCCCAAAAGCAAAAATAAATGTCAATATTCACATACAATTCTCTCTAATTTCTGTGGACTAGACTCAGTTGATTCCTCAACCCACGGGAAAGTCAGGGTTCTGGTACTCAGGTGGGCAAGGAGTCAGTGGGGTGACAAATAGACAGGAACACCAGAGAGAGTGTTGGATCGGAATATAATTTCTCAAAGTAAGCATCAGACTTATATTCCAGAAGAAAACAAGAAAGTTAGGTGATATACTAAGGTCATCAAGGGTACATTGAGGTTACCTGATGCAAAATGACTCTTTACATGAAACAGAAATGCATACATAAAAGCTGACAAGCACCAGGCAGTGTTTACAACTGTGATAAAAGTCAGTGTTTACAATTGGGATAAAAAGCAGACCCACCTAAGGTCAGCTTATTCTTAGAAGCCGGGGGCAAGAGCTTTATACCCTTGCCATAGTTCCAATTATAGACTATTGAATAATCTACCTTCTCCCTAGGCCATTGTAAATGCCCGCACCTGGGAGTGACTCCATTGTTATTCTAAGTATTTACTCTAGTTCCTTCTTAAACCACAACCTTCCTTCTTCCTAGGCCATTGTAAATTCCTAAACATGGGAGTAAATTGGAGGTTCTTCTAAGTTTACTTTGTAGAACTAGCCCTGAGATTTCTAGCTCTTTTTCAGTACATTGTAATGCCTGATTTTTTTCACCATCTATACTGGAGGCATTTACTCTGAATGAGAAGCATTTTTACTGAATAAGTGGATATTAGCCCAGAAACCTAGATTGCCCAAGATACAATTTGCTAAACACATGAAACTCAAGAAGAATGATGATCAAAGTGTGGACACTTCGCCCCTTCTTAGAATTAGTAACAAAGCACACATTGAAGGAGTTACAGAGATCATGTGTGGAGCTGAACCAAAGGATGGACCAACCAGTGACTGCAGCAGCCGGGGATCCATCCCATAATCAGCCACCAAACATAGACACGATATTTTCTATTTCCAGGACTCGTCCATTGATGAGTGTGGGGTATTGAAGTCTTCCAGTATTATTGTGTGAGGTGCAACGTGTGCTTTGTTCTTTATTAAAGCTTCCTTACTGAATGTGGATGCCCTTAAATTTGGAGCATAGATATTCAGAATTGAGAGTTCATCTTGGAAGATTTTACTTTGATGAGTATGGAATTCCCCTCCTTGTCTTTTTTGATAACTTTGGTTTGGAAGTTCATTTTATTTGATATTAGAATGGCTACTCTAGCTTGTTTCTTTGTACCATTTCCTTGGAAAATTGTTTTCCAGCCTTTTACTCTGAGGTCATGTCTATCTTTGTCCCTGAAATGTGTTTCCTGTATTCAACAAAATGTTGGGTACTATTTATGTAGCCAGTCTGTTAGTCTATGTCTTTTTATTGGGAAATTGAGTCCATTGATACTAAGAGATTTTAAGGAAAAGTAATTGTTGCTTCCTGTTATTTTTGTTGTTAGAGTTGGGATTCTGTTCTTGTGACTATCTTCTTTTAGGTTTGTTTAAAGATTACTTTCTTGATTTTTCTAGGGCATAATTTCCCTCCTTGTGTTGAAGTTTTCCCTTAATTATCCTTTGAAGGGCTGGTTTCGTGAAAAGATATTGTGTGAACTTGGCTTAGTCATGGAAGATTTTGTTTTCTCCATCTTTGGTAATTGAAAGTTTTGCTGGGTATAGTAGCCTGTGCTGGCATTTGTGCTCTCTTAGGGTCTATATAACATCTATCCAGGATCTTCTGGCTTTCATAGTCTCTAGTGAGAAGTCTGGTATAATTCTAATAGGTCTGCCTTTATATGTTACTTGACCTTTTTCCCTTACTGCTTTTAATACTCTATCTTTAGTGATTGCTTTTGTTGTTCTGATTATTATGTGTGGGGAGGAATTTCTTTTCTGGTCCAGTCTATTTGGAGTTCTGCTAGCTTCTTGTATGTTCATGGGCATCTCTTTCTTTAGGTTAGGGAAGTTTTCTTGTATAATTTTGTTGAAGATATTTAGTGATCCTTTAAGTTAAAAATCTTCATTCTCATCTATACCTATTATCCTTAGGTTTGGTCTCATTATGTTCTCGATTTTCTGGATGTTTTGAGTTAGGACCTTTTTGCATTTTGCATTTTCTTTTATTTTTGTGTCATGTTTTCTATGGAATCTTCTGCACCTGAGATCCTGTCTTTCATCTCTTGTATTCTGTTGCTGATGCTCACATCTATGGTTCCTGATTTCTTTCCTGGGATTTCTATCTCTAGAATTGTCTCCCTTTGGGTTTTCTTCATTGTTTCTACTTCAATTTTTAATTCTTGGATGGTTTTGTTCAATTCCATTACCTATTTAGTTATGTTTTCCTGTAATTCTTTAAGGGATTTTTATATTTCCTCTTTAAGAACTTCTACCTGTTTAGCAGTGTTTTCCTGTAATTCTTTAAGTGAGTTATTAATGCCCTTAGTAAAATCCTCTACCAGCATCCTGAGATATTATTTTACATCTGAATCTTGCATTTCCAGTGTGTTGGGATATCCAGGACTCCCTGTAGTGCGTGTACTGGGTTCTGATGATGCTGAGTTGTCTTGGTTTCTGTTAGTAAAATTCTTTTGTTTGCCCTTTGCCATCTGGTAATCTCTGGTGTTAGATGTTCTAGCTGTCTCTAGCTGGAGCTTGATTCTCCTGTGATTCTGTTAGTCTCTACTCCTGGGAGTCCAACTCTCTCCTGAGTACCAGTGGCCAGAGCTCTCTTTTCAGGCAAGCTCTCCTGTTGCAGGGAAGGTTCCCTGATGTCTGGATCTCAGCTCTGCCTCCTGGCTGAGGATGAAAGTCCAAAGGGATCCTGTTCAAGAAGCTCTGTTGCTTCTGTGGACAGAGCACTCTCCTGGTCAGACTGGTCTCTGAAAGTCCTGGGATAGAAGATGGTGCTCTCACTTGAGACTTGGGGTCAGAGCCCTCTCTGGAGGCCAACTCCCCTCAGTGATCATTAGATCCTGGGTGTGCTAGGGAGCCTGGTGCCTGGAAATTCCTCTGCGGACACTCCACTGAGTTTGGGCCCAAAGCGGCGTGGGGCTTCTGCCTACTGGAACAAACTTTAGATGCTGTTCGGGCAGGTTTCCTTTGTCCTGTTCCTGCTCCCACAGGCCACTCCCAGCTGATTTGGAACAGATGTTGCATTCCACTCACCAGTGATTCCAAGATCCTGGGTGTGCTAGGGCACCTGAGGCATGGAGAGTCCTCTTGGGACTGTGGGAATGTCCACTGTGTTTGTACCCAAGGTGGTGCAAGGCTGGTGCCAACTATAGGTCTATTTTTAATGAAATAAATGGAATCTTACAATGGCAAGCAGAAATAACTGGAAGAAGTCAGCAGCTCTCATGTTACAGAAGTAGTGATGGTAGTGATGTTCTCCCTAAAGTGAGGCAAATGAAAATGTACAAAATACAATAAATATAAGGAGAACTCATCATCAGAGTTAGCACTGAAAACAGGGAGTTTACATTTTCAGAATACACAGTCAAAACATTGGCAGCTAAGTCAGAGCATGGTAAGGAAGAGTTCTTACAACAGTCTTGGAATGAATGAAGGTTCCTTCAAAAACATTGCCCTACTTTAGCAATGAGAATGTGCAGATTTTTTCAGGAAGCCTTGACCTATTTATATAGAATAGAGTAAACCATTTCTGGCATGGTCAGTTTAAAATCGTAATTGAAAAGGGAAAGAGGGTAGCTATGTATATGTGCATGCTTAACTTGAGGTCCTAGCACACACACACACACACACACACACACACACACACACACACACAAATATAAAGTGATGGCAGAAAGCTAGAGCTTACAAGAAAGATTAGTTGATGGTTAAGGACAAGGCACTTAAAAGGCACATTAGTGTGGGAATTTCCCTCATGACAGTGGCTGCCTTACTTAGATTTCACAAAACTAATCTATGAGATGAAAACTTTAATTCAATTTATTAGATATTCAGATAGCAAAACTATCACTTAGCCAATTTGTGAAGAAATTCAGTTTAACCAAAGCATTAAAACTATTTCAAGGTAGAAAGTACAGCAGAAAATTCTGGCAGGGCAAAAAGAAAGATTCCACCATGCTTTCTAGTAAATGTAGAGTTCTCAATGAAAGGCTGTAGCTCTATGGAAGTTTCAGAGAAGCCATGAACACAGCCATAATCCAGTCTTGTAATACTTGCCCTGTATTAGGCAGCATAAGCTATCAGAAGAGTTTTGTGATCTGAGAAAGCCAGAAGGAAGCTTGTTGATGATTCTCCTGTGGGGAATTTCTCCTCACTTGTCACTGGTTTTCTTCTCATTGTGTCTTTACAGGACGGGGCACAGAGCTCTCCAGTTTCTGTTTCATACAAAGATGCTACTCCTATCACCACACACCCACAATCACACACAATTACACACACATAATTTCATATGATCATATAT
>LR750375.1:0-20594 GCA_902729485.2 Mus minutoides | reverse complement strand
ATTATTCTGTATATAAATACTGAGATACCCAAAGTCATGTTGAACTCTAAACTCCATTGGTATTATGATCACACACACACACACACACACACACACACACACACACACACACACTTACTTGTTTATGCATGTCTGAAGCAACACCCTCTTCTTCTTCTTCTTCTTCTTCTTCTTCTTCTTCTTCTTCTTCTTCTTCTTCTTCTTCTTCTTCTTCTTCTTCTTCTTCTTCTTCTTCTTCTTCTTCTTCTTTTCTCCTTTTCCTCCTCCTCTTCCTTCTTCTCTCTCTCTCTCTCTCTCTCTCTCTCTCTCTCTCTCTCTCTCTCCTCAGCTGCCTCATGTTCCCTTATAGCTATGCATTTATGCACACTTATGAAAGGTCTTGATATCCAATGTGTTTTTGGGGTAGTGCATGCAGATTTTACAGAATTTTGACAATTGTATACAGCAGCAGTTAGAAGAGCCTTATGAAGCCACTAGATCATAGACTCCTTGATTGTGTTCCTATAACATGGAAATTCAACTAATTTCTGAGAATGGAAGTAAAACATCCTGGACCAAAAAAAAAAAAAAAATTGCCATTGATCTATTGAAATTCAGCTAAATGATGTCAGTGTCTGAAAAATTCAGGCTTCCAATGAGAATTTATGGACCAGTCTAAAGCACAGTAATTATTTGCACCTGTGTGTTGGCCACCTCTACTAGAATCACACATAATGACTCAATAACAGAGGGGTAACCTCATAACTCCTCTGACTAGATTGTATGATACTATGCTAAATCAATTTGCACAATTAAATTAAATTTCAAATAATATGGAATTATTAAGCTTCTATTAAATGTTCAGTTTTCATTTGTCTTGTGTAAATCTTATTTTCTCCCTCTAATTCACTCTAGTCTTAATTGGGAAAGCTTAGCCACTCACATTAGCTTCTACCCACTTAATTATGATTCTTAGAAGTTATGGCAAAGAATATACTGGATTTAAGAAGAAACAAAGTTCTTTAATGTGTAAATAAATGCATACTAAACATCTAAAATAGTTTTAGCATGTTTGTTTATTCCAAAATTGTTACAGAGTGTTTACAGAGAATACAGTTTAATAAATCGACGTTAATGGCATATTCAAATAACAGCATACTTAGCTAGGGGTTCAGAAAGAAACATTGGAGCTGTGTAGCTTTCCTATAATTTGGAAAGAAATAAATGTTTTAGTATTTGATCTAGATTTTCTACATCTCTGAGTTACATAATTGAAGGTAACTAATACTGAATGGAGACATTATGTACTCTACATAGTAATTATCTTATTTTTGGAATATGCTCTTTCTCCATGAGGTTTTCATGAATTAAAACATCGAATAATGAACTTGAGCTAGATAATGTATGACATAGTCAATGCAGAGTGTTCCTATTTTCTCCTCTCTACTCTATCATTCCTGACATGCCTGCTTATTAGATGGAGAAGGAAAAGGAATAGGCAATATTCCATCTGACCACTAGTGTGGCACACTGGCAAATGAATCCATTTCTGAAAAAAAAAAATAAGGCCATTAACCAAAATCAACTCTTGTGATGTCCTAAAACCTAAAAAACTATTTTTATAAGCAATCTGAAAATATGGTATTGGAGTATATCTCAACAGAGATATCCAGAACCTTTGGATTATTTCATGGATATTTTTCTTATTTGAATTTTAATTTCAAAGCTGCCTTTTATATTAATATGTACATAAAAATCCTAACAATTTCTGAGATTGTGTAGGTACTACAATCTCAGAAAATAAACCCTAATTCAATAGTTCAAAGCTCCATCTTCTGATCATTTTTTCTCTGCCTCCAATTACAGATTCCAGCAAATTTAAAAAAATAGCTAAAATTGCATACCATTCACTGATCTTACATGACCATGAATGCTAAGGCTTGGTGTTGAGGTCTATTGTAATCTTAATTGTGGGACCCCTGAGACTTCGAGTCTTATACTTAGACTCAAGTAATGCTATGCTATTTGACCCTGTCTCCAAGTGACTTTTGATTGTTAAATAAAGATGCCAATAACCAATACTTAGGCAGAAGGGACATAGGTGGGGTTTGAGTTTCCTTGGTTTGGAGTCAGAGGAGAACCACGAGGAAAAGTAGTTGCAGGAGAAAAGAGAAACCGTCATGGCTTAGGAGTCATGAAAACATGACCCTGATGGCTATCCAATTAGAGTTAAGACTAGCCCAAATGGAACACAGTAAGTATTAATTCAGGGTTATCACCAGGAAAGTAGAGTCTAATAACATAGAGTGCAGGTCTCTGCTCAGCTTTTGTGCTGTTTAACCATATTGTACATAAAAAGGTAATGTGTGTCTTTTATCTGAGAACTAAATAGTCAAAGATGGGGTAGAAACCCCATGTTTGAATTCAACAATTTCTGTAACACATGAATTACATACTACTTCATAAAGTTATAGCATAGAAGAAAATTTGCAATAAAAACATACTCTACAAAATCCTTATTAAAGTATTGAAATGAGAAAAAAATTTTTTGGACTTAACATGCAGACTGTCTTAGGGTTTCATTGCTGTGAAGAGACAACATGACCACAAACACTATTATGAAATATTTAATAGAGGCTGGCTCATAGTTTAGAGGTTAAGTTCATTATCATCATGGTGTAATGCATGGTTGCATGCAGGCAAACATGGTGGTAGACCCATAGCTGAGAGTTCTACATCCAGATTGGAATAAAGCAGGGAAAGAGAGAGTGAACCACTGGGCCTGTCTTGTGCTTCTGAAACCTAAAAGCCAGTGACACAAACATCCTCCAACAAGGCCACATCTACTAATAGTGCCACTCCTTGTTGGGACCATGTGGGTCATTTTCTTTCAGACTACCACAGAGTCCCGCTTTTATGTTTGTCCATGTCCTGTGGGAAACTATTTAGACTTAATCTTTTCAACAACCCCGCTATGCTCTATTAAGGTTTGAATCTGGAATGTTTCCACACAGGGTCATGTTTTGAACTTTCCAACTTGTAGCTGCTTGTAACTGTTTTGAAGGTTGAGAAGTGTTAAGGAGCTCACAGCAGGCTAGCAAAAGCTATACTTAAGAATGTGCCTTTGAGTACATCTTCTTCCACTGAGGTCTGACCAGGCAGACCTCTGCTATATTTGTGCCAGTGGTGTCAGACCAGCCTGTGTTTGCTCCTGGTCTGTGGTTCAGTCTCTGGGAACTCCCTGGGGTCTGTGTTAGCTGAGATTGCTGGGCTTTCTCTGGGGTAATTCTCTCGTCCTCGAATTCAATCATAAGGGGTCTCCAACTTCAGTCCAATGGTTGGGTGTATTTTCTTCTGACTCAGTCATTTGTAATCATGGCCTCTGAGTGGACAGCCATGCCAGGAGAAATTAGATGAGAAAATGTGGGAAGGGAGCCTAGAGTAGGGCCTCCCCCTGGAATGTAAATAGAACAAAAGAATGTGCCTTTGAAAGTTATTTCTACTCCTGGCTCTAAACCAGGAGCTCTCTCTGGTTTCCAGTTAGCTGAGGCATGAATGTTCCCATCAACTTGTATTCTTGGGTTAGTTGAGGCATGTGTGCTCCCCGAAACTTGGATGCTCCCCCATCATGCCCTTTGGCTGATATAGAATGAGACCCCAAGACTCCATTACAGAACCAAGAAAGAAAATGACTACTCCTACTTCTCCTTTTTTTTTTTTTTTTTTTTTTTTGATTTTTTGAGCTCCTTTTTTCTCTAAGGCTACCTGTAGCCTTACAGAGGACCCTGTGTCCTCTGTGGGAGAGAAAGAGAGAAAGGCACCGGGGAAAAGAAAACTGCTTTGTATTTAAAACTATTTAGCTAACAGCCCTGCCGGAGCATTTCTCATCCACATCTTATTCTCTTCTTTCATCTTCTTTTTTTCTTGTTTGTTTTATTGCTTTACTTGTCTTTTTTAAAATTGAAAATGGTTTCTTTTCATACAATATATTCTGATTCCCATTTGCCCTTCCCCATTCTTCCCAGACCTTCCCCACCTCCCAATCATCCAAACCAATGTCCTTTCCTGTTCTCATTAGGAAACAAGCATAAAATAGAAGTAAACAGAATGGAACAAAACAAGGAAACAGACTAAAAGAAGTTAAAGAAAAAGCACAAGAAATATGTATAGATGCAGAGACACATAGAAATCCCATAAAAACACAAAACCAGAAACTATAATATTTAATAAGCAAAAGACATGTATGGCAAAAAGTCCCAAATTATCCATACAAAACATTATGATACAAAATATAATTGAATGTGTTTGGTGTTGGCTGTCAAATCCTGACCATGGGGCATGCCCTTAAGTGTGGTTTGCATACTCATTGAACTCCATTGGAGAAAACTAATTTTTCCTTTGACAGTTATTCTCAACTGGAAAGAGATTCTAGGTTAGGGATGAGGGCCAGTGTCTACTTACCCTCTCAACACTAGGAATCCCATGTGACTTAGACCAGTGTAGACCCTGTGCATAAAGCCAAGATCTCTTGGAATTCATATGCATAATAATCCTGCTGTTTCTAGAAGGACTAGTTTCCTTAATGTCTTCTATCCCCTGTGGTTCTTACTGTCTTTCTGTCCTTTCATCTACAGAGTCTCCTGTGCTCTCTGGGGAAGGGATTTGATGGAGTTGTCCCATTTAAGACTCTTTACTATAAGATTTCTCAGTCTTTTCACATTATACAGTTGACTCCATATTACCTTCTACTGCAGGAGGAAACTTCTCTGATGATGCCTGAACAAGACACTAATCTGTAAGTACAGAATAATGTCATTAGGAGTCATCTTATTGCCACATCCATTTAGCAAAACAGTAGTATTTGGTTTCATTCTAAATCATCAAACCTTCTAGCCTCAGGTTCTTGTCTATATGAGCAGTGTTGAAAATGGCTAAGTTTCACTGAGTGGGCCGTAACTATAATCAGATAGCAGTTAGGTGTTCCCACAACTTATCCCTATTGCATTAGTGTAATTTGCAGATACATTTGTAGATCTCAGGATTTATATGGCTGATGTTTATCTTTCTCCTCTAGTAACATGCTGAAAACCCTCTACCATGAATACTAATCAGTTGAAGGTTCTAGGTAGGTATCAGGTCAACTTCTAGATCTTTAGTGAGTTAAGTAGATCCTATCTTCACCAACAAGGCCTTTCCATTAGTCTGTGGAGAACAACTAAAAGCTGTGGTATTAGCCTGTTTTATTTAAGAATTTACATAGAATCTTTTTGGCTGACAACTCAATTAGCTGTAACTCATTCTTTGCATTGGAGGTTTCATTTGGTGGCAAAGATGTCCAGTTGGGGCTTTGCCTTCCCCACTGCATAGAGATTATAATTAGCTTTCTTTCATATGTAGATATACTTTAAGAAACTTCTGCTGTAGTGACTGTCCATATCTCACATTGCCTTTTTCTGCTGTACCTGCCTGTGTTCCATCTCCTCCCTGTCTTCACTCTCCCTCTTCATTTGATTCTCCATTTTCAGTCCTTTCCTTGTTTATTTCTAATTAACTATTCCATTTCTTCTTCCAGGTAAATCCTTCCTCCCTTTTTAGTCCCTTACTCCACACCTAATTTCTGTAGTCATACAGATTGTAGCCAGCTGATCAAAGAAATGAGGCCTCCTTCCACCCCAGGCTAACACTGTACTCAAGGAGACTCTTTTACCCCAGTTTCCAAGTACTGAGATCTTAAACATGAGCCTCTACACACAACTTAGCTTTCGTTACATTTGTTTAATCTTGGAAAAGTTATATTTTCTAAGCTTAATTTTCAATGCTTGTTAGAGAATATGGACTTTATTAATTGATAAAATGAGTGAAAATTGGAAATGCCTTTTATTGGCTAGACATTTTCTGAACGATGGTTTCTCATAGAGTGTTTCTGCATCCACATTAGCTTCTCTAGCCCATCCCTGATCCTCATAGAAATGACACAGCAAGTGAACCCAATACTATTTGATAACATACTTGAGCAAAGTTTTCAGGAGTCAATCTTAGGCTTATGCAGCTTTGTTCAGGCAATATACTGGCAAATTGTCTCTTTTTCTCCAAGTTATTTGGATCTTCATTCTGATGGTAGCTACTAAGGTTTAATGAGGTAGAGGAATGAATTGAACATCATAAGTAATATGACTTATTTACTTTTCAATGTTTCAAATTAAACAAATTCTTGGAACTTCTCATATGTCTTCATTGTTATAAAATTGGTTTCCTGTGATGGCTGTAGGCTAACAGTATAAATAAAAAAAAAAAAAAAATGAGTTCATGCCAATGCTCCTATCTTATTTTAGAAAATAATAGGTTAAGTCATATTTTATTTTTTTTCATCTGTTAGAGGTGTATAAATGAACCTCTATCAGGTATAGTCCTCGACTTTCTGACTATAAAAGACCTTTTGCTCAAAGTTTGGCAACGTAGAACAACAGATGAGAAAAATAGACAACAGTATTGTTTTCCAGATGTGGAATTTTTAAAAAATGGACAAAATGGATCCTAAGAGTGAAGACTCTCCCCTAAATTCTCATATTTTTGAAAAATTCTTACCTGTATTTTAGTAGCCTTGTGGCTTTCCTTTTCTATTTTCTCTTATGTTATTCCTCATTTATCCACATATAAATGTACACTTTAAATTTTATCACAAATACTTTTAAATTTTTTCTAAAGATGAGTGATTGCAAGACTCATGACTCATAATTCGAGAACTTTTTTGTATTTTCTAATTCCAATTGTTCATATGCAGAAAGGTACGACCTTGCAGATGCTGTGTACTGTCTAATATCTTCAGAGTCTGCAGATATGCTTTTTCTTGTCCCACGTTTTTCTTCTGATAGTATCTGTGGTGATAATGTAGCAGTTTAGGCAGTGTGGCAGGTATGTGGTAAGTAAGTTTAAAAATACACAACATAAGCAAAATAATTCACACACCAACAGAGGCCTGGAAGGATTTTTCAAGCCAGACATAGCATTCAAATTCTCTATCTTTGCCTTTCATGTAGATAAAAACTGAACTTCCAAAAGCAGAATTGGATCAAAATCTGTAACAAGTCAGGAAAATAACTAACAGGAAAAAGTAAATGTCTAAAACTAAAGGAAAAAGTAAATGTCTTAGGCACATAACAGGTCATTTAAAATTGTGCAAGATTTAAAGTAAATTATAAGTATAAAATATTTTTTAAAGAAACACGTATGCATAGAATTAGAAAGAATCTCTTGGTGGTGAACATGTTTCATCACATCTATGAAATTATTAATTGTTTATAAAGACTGAAGTCCAAACTTTATAGCTTATTAATAAATGAATAGTGATGACTCTCATATGCAGCCAGAATCAATATGTAACTTTATGGAAATGCCAAGGAAAGAGGAGTAGATGTGAACTCTGATGAAGTGAGTGCTTCAAATATCTTACTTTATATCATATATAAAGTGGGATGCATATGATCTTAATTTTTCTTCTACAAAGCATTTAAAATCCAGATAACACAGTGCATACAACATTTTAGAACTAAATAAGAATTATACTTATCATTAATAGTGCCTTTTACTCAAAATAACAATAATGATGGTTTTTATCTGTTAGATGCTGGAACAAAATCTCTCTCTCTCTCTCTCTCTCTCTCTCTCTCTCTCTCTGTCTGTCTCTTTCTGCAAACAAAATACATATTTTTACTCTTATCCCTATTGCTACTTGAGATACATAATTGTTAATACTATAATCAATATTTTTGTATTATAAGATTTCCTAACTCTGTTAAAATATGTAATATGAATAGTGAAGTAGATTCTGAAAATACCAGAGCTCTCGAAAAGACACATTAGCTATTGAAATCCTCTTGTATTAGTTTTGGTTTTGTTGTTGTGAAGAGACTCCATGACCTTGATGCTGCCTTAAAACTTCAGAGGTTAAATCCATTATTATTGTGGCAGGAATCATGGCAGCATGCAGACAGACATGGCTCTGGAGGAACTTTCTACGTCTTGATCAGCAAGCAGCAGAAAGGGATTGTCTTCTGCAAGCAGCCAGGAAGAGGTTCTGTTTCCATATTAGTCAGAGCTTAGACATATGATACTTTCAAGCCCACCCTCATAGTGACAAAGACTCCAACAAGGCCATACCTACTCCAACAAGGAAGGTCATACCTCCTAATAGTGTCATTCCGTTTGGGCCAAACACTCAAACACACCAGTTTATGGGGCCAAGGCCTAGTCAAATCCCAACACCCATCAGCCCCCATCTCTTTAGTGCTCTTTCTTTAGAAAGTCTCTAGAACTAAAGTTCTTAAATCTCCTTTCTTTTTCTTAATCTCCCCACCCTCCCAAACTCCCTTGAAATGGGGATTAAATATGGGGCCTTATTAGTAGTAGAGTACTATTACTAGATAGTAGTAGAGTACTATCCTATCAAAGGCAAATTACAGATCCAATGCAAACTTCATCACAATTCCAACATAGTTCTTTGTAGATTTTGAAAAGACAATTTTCAGCTTCAAACATAATCACAATAATCCAATGATAACTCAAACAATCCTGAATAATGAAAGAAGTACCGGAAGTATCACTATCCTTAACTTCAAATTATATTATAGAGCCTATGGAAATAAAATCATCATGGCATTGGTACAAAAACAGACATTTTGATCAATACAATAGAATTGACTGATCAAGGAATAGAATTAAAGACCTAAACATCAATCTACACACATTGGACACCATATTTTGATAATGAACCCCAAAATATCCACACTGGAAAAAAGACTACATCCTTAGCAAATAGTTCTTGTCAAACTGGATGTCTGCATGTAGAAGAATTCAAACATATCCATACTAAACACCTTATAAAGAACTCAATTTCAAATGACTCAAGATTTCAACACACACACCCTGGTTGACTAGGGAGAAAAAGAGAGAGAGAGAGAGAGAGAGAGAGAGAGAGAGAGAGAGAGAGAGAGAGAAAACTTGAAGAGAATACTTTCTGAACAAAATACCATTAGTGTAGGCACTGTAATCAGTATAAATAAGTGAGACTTCATGAAACTGAAAAGTGTCTTATAGCAAAAACATCATCGTTCAGAATAAAGCAGCAATCGATAGAACTAGAAAAATAATTATGAGCTACATATCCAATAGATAGGTAATACCTACTTTGAGATTTTCTTCTAACATCTGAATGGGGGGGGGTCATTTATACATTACTAGAAGAAATTCAAACTTGCACAGCCACTATGGAAATCAGTGTGACAATTCCTCAGGAGATGGAAATGGACTTTCCTCAAGACTGAAGTATGCATTACCTGAACGTATACAAAAGAACACTGTTCTATCCTGTCTTGGAGACACTTGCTCAACCGTGCTTATTGGTGCACTGGTTACAATTGAGTGAAACTGGCACAATATAGATATCTGTCAACTGAAGAATGGACAAAAAAAATTTGGCACACTTCTATGATAAAATATTTTTGTATGTTAAAAAAAAAAAACGAAATCATGCAATTCTTAGGTAAATGGATGGAACTAGAACAAATCATTATAAATGAGATAATCCAGACACAGAGAAACAAATACAGTATGTATTTGCTTATATGAAGGAATAAGATGTTAATCAATAATATGCAAGTTTTTAGCCATAGAATCAAAGACGATGGATATAGAATCAAGGGCTGGAGTTTGGGGTGCAGATAAATATTCCCAGGAAAGGGAAATTGAATAGTTATAGATGGATGGAATGACTAGAACAGGAAGATCAACTGGGAAGTAGGGGACATTGGGAGACTATAGGGAGAAACAATAAAAATAATGGTGATTTATGGGATAGTATGAAAACTTAATACAACAAATATATAAATATATAAACAAATAATATAAATAAATAAACAAATATATACATATATACAAGATTACTTCCCAAGTGGTAATATTCATTGCAAACATCATCACAGATGTGAAGTCTCTCCCTTGATTAAGAACTAGTATATGTATATGTATATGTATATGTATATGTATATGTATATGTATGCATATGCATACATATACACACACATATATATTGTGACAGTGACAGCTCCCTTAATTAAGAACTATATGCATATGTATATATGTATACATATACAATCACACACACACACACACACACACACACACACACATATGACAGTGATCTGATACATAAACACCAACCCATTACTTATAAACCCTTTGGTCTTTAACATTCTGCTGACTCTAAATTATGCTAGATAAATGTCATAAAGAATTTTTTTCTGGGAGTAATCAACCAGTATCTGATTTGATTTAAGGCCTATTGAACAAGATGGAACACATATTCAACATTGCTTGGTTGGCCATATACCTGAGACTAGAAAGCCCAGCAATCTAGGGTATAAATCAAATACTACTGTTTTTTGCTTTGTCGGATTTTTTTTCCATAGCAATAAAATTACTTTAGTGATCATAACAACTTTCTCCCATATTCAGACAATGCCTTGCTCAGACATCATCAGAAAAGCTTCCTCTTGCAGATGATGAGAAAAAGATTTAGAGACCCACAGCCAGATATTATGCAGAGAGTGAGTGAACTTGGAATACTCAAGCCTAAATGGTAAATCTACATCAAAAAACACTAAGAGAATGTGGAACAACAAATGTTAAGGTTCTCTAAATCAAAAGGATCTACACACACATGAACTAGCAGAGACTGGGGCAGCTTATATAGGACCTCCCAGTTCAGCACCTGAGGAGATGCTAGAGCTGAGAGGTGAAGTGGACACAGACCCGTCTCTATCTCAGAAGCTATCTCCAATGGATACTCACAAATGAAAATATTTCCCAAATGGAGAATCAATGATGAAAGAAGCTCTCTTAAGTGTAGGCTCCATGCCCAGCACCTGTACACACATACACACACACACACACACACACACACACACACACACACACACACATGTATTGACCCAGACAGGTACTTTGTGTGTATACTATGCCTTCTAGTTTATGTTTTGTATGGGATTCCTGAGTATGAGAATAAGTGGGTCTGTATCTTTATTTCTTGTGCCTTCTCTTGTTTAGCCTGCTTGCTTTCTTTTCCTGACCTTTTAATGTTGACTCATCATCATTTTCTCATTTGAGCAAATATGCTTTGTATGGGTTTACAATGTAACAGTATAAGGAAGCAGGAACAAGGCCTCCTATTTTGTGGTCTTGCCTTCCCCCTTCCTTGCCAAGCTCTTTAATGGCAAACTCAGATTCCTTCCCATGTGGTAATATTCATTGCAGCCATCATCACGGATGTGAGGTCTCTCCGTTAATTAAGAACTAAAAGGCTTCATTTCCTAAAACAAATGCATGTGGCAGGTTTTATTGATCAGGTCTGTGTCGCCAGCTGCACACATTAGCAGTGGTTATTGATCACTCTGGCGGTAATGACTTGGGTTCCCTGTCAGGTGGAGCCCACATTCCTGGGAAATATTTTCTTACAACACTCTAATATAGAAGTTTGTGTTCCCTATGATATACACTGCAGCATCTTTTGAAAGCTTCATTGCCAATGAATCATTCTTTAAAATTATAGCAGCCATCATTTGAAAGGTTATTTTCTCTCATCATTATCCTTTTAAAAATCCCTCCCAAGTGCTAATGACATACTTAGGAACTGGCAGGCTGGGCTGAAAGAACTGCAATTGCACGTGTCTTACCATAGTCTTACCACCTTTGCAGGCAACCGTCACCATTAGCTTCTGATGACCAACCAGTGTGGGCTACTTAGCTCAGGTTGCTCCTTTTCAGTAGCTGAGATCTCCATGAGTGGTTTACTGAGGAGTTCATGAAAACGGGTTGGACAACTTAAGGGCCAGTAAGAAAAAGTAAACTGGGAATAATGATGTAATATGTGATATTTCATAAGAAACATGATGGTGATATCTTTGCCAGTAGAATATCTTTCTGTTTACTAGATATTCAGATATTTAGCAGAATATCTTTACTATTGAAACATACCTTACTTTAAGAATTCTCTTGGGGGAAATGACCCATTGTACAACTTTTAATTCATGGCCAAGAGATGCTGGCAAGTGAATGAATGAATTTAAGGTGGGGCTTTGTCTCTTCTTAATATGGAAACAAAGTTGCTATTGAAATATCTGGGTTTCTTACAAGTATATTCTAGGCTTAAACATACTGAATAATCTCAAAAGAACACTTAGGAATGCATTTACAATAGCATTATATGACTTGAGTTTCAATTATTCTATTTGCATTTGGAGAATTGAGAATTACTTTTTGATAATAACTCTGCCTTGCTAAATGAAACAGAAAATTGTGTATAGTGCTTCAATAGGAAACACAGCCAAGAGACCTCTAACAATTGCCAGTGCAAGCCTGTGTTGTTTATGTAGATATTTGAATTTAAAGAAAGCTGATCTCTTCCCCCCCACACCCCCTATCCCCAGGCTTCAACTTTCTATTATTATTATTCTTCTTATTCTTATTCTTATTCTTATTCTTATTATTATTATTATTATTATTATTATTAGAGAGTTTCTTCATTTACATTTCAAGTGTTATCCAAAAGTCCCCTATATCCTCCCCCTGCACTGCTCCCCTACCCTCCCTCTCCCGCTACTTGGCCCTGGCATTCCCCTGTAGTGGGGCCTATAAACATTGCTAAAACAAGGGCCTTTCTTCCCGAATAATGGCCAACTAGGCCATCTTCTAATACATATACAGCTAGAGACATGAGCTCTGGGGGTTCTGATTAGTTCATATTGTTGTTCCATCTATAGGGTTGCAGACCCTTACAATTCTTGGGTACTCTCTCTAGCTCCTACATTGGGGACCCTGTGTACTGCCCTATAGATGATTGTGAGTATCCACTTCTGCATTTGTCAGGAACTGTCAAAGCTTCCCAGGAGACAGCTATATCAGGGTCCTTTCAGCAATGTCCTGCTGGTGTATGCAGTAGTGTCTGCGTTTGGTGGCTGATTATGTGATGGACCACCCGGGTGGGGCNGTACAAGGAGAAAGGAATGGATCAATTCGCAGTCTTCTACATGTTGACCGCCAGTTGTGCCAGCACCATTTATTGAAAATGCTGTCTTTTTTCCACTGGATAGTTTTAGCTCCCTTGTCGAAGATAAGGTGACCCAAGGTGTGTGGGTTCATTTCTGGGTCTTCAATTCTATTCCATTGGTCTACCTGTCTGTTGTTATCATGATTGCTCTGTAGTACAGCTTAAGGTCAGGCATGGTGATTCCACCAGAGGTTCTTTTATTGTTGAGGATAGTTTTTGGAAAGCTGATCTCTTTAAATAAACTCTTCATGGTTTTTTTTTTTTTTTTAATAACCTTATTAGAAAGAGTATGATGAATTCATAAATATATTGTAGGGGTCTCTGGAAACTCTTTAGGATAAACGAATGCAGATATCTTTCCCATAAGTTGCTTCTATATTCACCTATTGAAGACTCAGTGTTTTTTCTATACTTGATAGCAATTCTTTCTCTTCATAGTAACTCCATCACCATCAGTCCCAAGGCAGCGGTGCTTTATGGTGTTACCCTCAGTGAGCCACTCTGATGTTTCCTTAATAATCATAAATATAAAATTATTAGAAAAAAAGTACAATGGACAAAGAAATGTGTTATACATAGCTCAAAACCTCAATTCTACCTCAAAGGGGTACACAGTTATTTTAATGACCAACCAAAAGAAACATAGGTTTGGGAAAAGTGTATTTATGAGTGGTAATAGCAGTAAGTTCTTATCAAGATAAAATAAAAAATTCTTCTTTTGAAATGTCATTTAACTTAGGTCGTTTATAGTATAATGATTTGTTTTTTATGTTTTTTGGTTGTTTTTTTGTTTTGTTTTGTTTTTTTTTTTTTGGTTTTTTTTTTAAGACAGGGTTTTTCTGTGTAGCCCTGGCTGTCCTGGAACTCACTTTGTAGACCAGGCTGGCCTCGAACTCAGAAATCCGCCTGCCTCTGCCTCCCGAGTGCTGGGATTAAAGGCGTGCGCCACCACGCCCGGCTAATGATTTGTTAATTGCAAGACTTTGACCCATTCTCTCTATTTTACCTCAGAATGCCAAAGTTTGTAATAGTAAAATCAGACTATAGCAGGTGAAAATGGGAGACGTCAGCCCCAAACTCTTGCACATTCCAGGTGTATCAAGTAGAGTTGTTGATGAGTGCATCAATTTTATTTTCTAATACTGTTGCCTTTAGAGGTAACTGAATTCCTGACTACAAATAAATTAAACCTAGTCCAATGAAGCAGATCTAAATCTGCTTTCCTTTTTTGTATATTTTGTTTATTTTATTTTTTTGAACTTTTTATTGGATATTTTCTTTATTTACAGTTACATGTTATCCCCTTTTCTGGTTTCCCCTCTGAAAATTCCCTATCTCATGCCGCCTCCCTCTGATTCTATNTGAATTCCTGACTACAAATAAATTAAACCTAGTCCAATGAAGCAGATCTAAATCTGCTTTCCTTTTTTGTATATTTTGTTTATTTTATTTTTTTGAACTTTTTATTGGATATTTTCTTTATTTACAGTTACATGTTATCCCCTTTTCTGGTTTCCCCTCTGAAAATTCCCTATCTCATGCCGCCTCCCTCTGATTCTATTAAAGTGTTCCCCCACCAATCCACTCCCACTTCCCCATCCTGGCATTCCCTTACACTGAGGCATCAAGCCTTCAAAGGACCAAGAGCCTCTCTGTCAATTGATGTCTGCTAAGCCATCCTCTGCTACATATGTGGCTGGAACCATAGTTTGCTCCAGATGTACTCTTTGGTTGATAGTTTTGTCCCTGGGAGCACTGAGGAGTCTGGTTGGATGATATTGTTCTTCCTGTGGGGCTGAAAACCCCTTTTGCTCCTTCAGTAATTTCTCTAACTCCTCCATTGGGGATCTCATGCTCAGTCCAATGGTTGGCTGCAAGCGTCCACCTCTGTATTTGCTAGGCTATGGCAGAGCCTCTCAGGAGACAGCTATGTCAGGCTCCTGTCAGCAAAATTAAGACAGGGAGGTAGGACAATAGAATAGAACTGAAGACCCCAAAATGAACCCACACACCTATGGTCACTGTATTTTTGACAAAGAAGCTAAATCCATCCAGTATAAAAGACAACATTTTCAACAAATGGTGTTGGTTCAACTGGAGGTCAGCATGTAGAAGAATGCAAGTCAGTCAATTCTTATCTCCTTGTACAAAACTCAAGTCCAAGTGGATCAAGGACCCCCACATCAAACCAGATATACTGAAATTAATAGAAGAAAAAGTGGGGAAGAGCCTGAGCACATGGGCACAGGGGAAATTTTCTTGAACAGAACACCAATGGCTTATGCTCTCAGATCAAGAATTGACAAATGGAACTGCATAAAATTGCAAAGCTTCTGTAATGCAAATGACACTGTCAATAGGACAAAATGGCAACCAACAGATTGGGAAAAGATCTTTACCAATCCTACATCTGATAGAGGTCTAATATCCAATATATACAAAGAACATAAGAAGTTAGACTCCAGAGAACCAAATAACACTATTTAAAATGTGGTACAGAACTAAACAAAGAAATCTCTACTGAGGAAACTTGAATGGCTGAGAAACACCCAGAGAATTGTTCAACATCCTTAGTCATCAGGCAAATACAAATTAAAACAACCCAGAGACTCCACCTCACACCAGTCAAAATGGCTAAGATCAAAAACTCAGAGGACACAAGATTCTGGAGAGAATGTGAAGAAAGAGAAACACTCCTCCATTGGTGGTAGATGCGAGCTGGTACAGCCACTCTGGAAATCAGTCAGGCAGTTCCTCAGAAAATTTAATATATCATTTGTCTTAGTCAGGGTTTCTATTCCTGCACAAACATCATGACCAAGAAGCAAGTTGGGGAGGAAAGGGTTTATTTGGCTTACACTTCCACATTGCTGTTCATCACCAAGGAAGTCAGGACTGGAACTCAATCAGGTCAGAAAGCAGGAGCTGATGCAGAGGTCATGGAGGGATGTTCTTTACTAACTTGCCTCCCATGGCTTGCTCAGCCTGCTCTCTTCTAGAACCCAAGACTGCCAGCCCAGAGATGGTTCCACCCAAAAGGGGCCCTTCCCCCTTGCTCACTAATTGAGAAAATACCCAACAGCTAGATCTCATGGAGGTACTTCCCCAAGTGAAGTTCCTTTCTCTGTGATAACCCCAGCTGTGTCAAGTTGACACAAAACTAGCCAGTACAGCATTACCTGAGAACCCAGCTATGCTACTCTTGGGCATATACTCAAAAGGTGCTTCAACATATAGGAAGGACACAGGCTCCACTATGTTCATAGCAGCCTTATTTATAATAGCCAGAAGATGGAAAGAGCCCAAATGTCCCTCAACATAGGAATGGATACAGAAAATGTGGTACATTTACACAGTGGAGTATGAATCATCTTTTGAAAACAATGACTTCATCAAATTCTTAGGCAAATGGGTGGACCTAGAAAATATCATCCTGAGTGAGATAACCCAATGACGAAAGAACATACTTGACATGCACTCATTGACAAGTAGATATTACCCCAAAAGCTCAGAATACTCAAGATACAATTCACAGAGCACATGAAGCAAAAGAAGAAGGAAGACCACAGTGTGGATACTACAGTCTTTCTTAGAAGGGGGAACAAAATAACCACAGGGGAGATGAGAGACAGGTAGAGCAGACACTGAAGGAAAAGCTATCCAGAGACTGCCATGCCTGGGGTCCTTCTCATATACAGTTACTAAACCCAGACACTATTGTAGATGCCAAGAAGAGAATCTGCTTTTATATCACCCTAAGTCACTATTAAGAAAGGAACTTGATGGTATTATTTTTTTGTTATCTGTGAAATCACAGCATATAAATTTATATGCATTTACAAAACTGAGTATGCATTTATTATTCTCAGAACAAGTAAGAACCAACAATATTCCACCTCATATTCAGCAATGGGCAAAGCTTTCTCAGGATTCTAATGTAAGTTGTGCTATTGACAACACAATGCTTTGAACAGGGAATAAAGAAAAATATAAATTCCAATGGAACGAATTAGGAAATGAGACATAAGAAGCTAAGGAGATGGCCAAAAGCGGAAAGCACTTGATGAATAAATATGAGGAACAACACACCAGGTCCCCAGTAGCCATGAAAACCTGGAAATGGCTTCAAGTATCTATAACCTCATTGTTTAATGCTAGAGACAAGTGGATCCAAGGCAATTGCTGATCAGACTGTCAGCCCAGAATGGTAAATACCATTTGAGTTGAGAGCCCCAACTCAAAAATAAAGTGGAGAGTGAAAAAAGACACCCCCAAATCAGCCTTCGTCTTCACATGTGTCTGAGTGGGTGCACACATGAATACATACAAGTAAAAACACAAATACAGCATCACACAGGCACACACACACACACACACACACACACAAATATATGATAGGAAGATAATCAAACTGCCATTATTTACTAAAGAAAATTTTTTATATATTTGATGGATGTACTACAGCTTGTGAAGGTGTCATGAAGTATAAATTGAAATCTCTGTTTAGGGTTAAGCCAAGACCCTGAGTAGTCTCTTTGTCCCCTACATTATTTACAAAACAGGTATAAATTCCTCATCATAGAATCTCAGTGACTGACACCACAACAGTGTTCTCTCTTTTTTTCAGAAGTGTGCCTATACAATCCCTGTCCAGCTATCACCACACAAACATACATAGACACACAGACACACAGATGTTAGCAGGGCAGCAACAAGGCTTTTCCATAACCTCTTTGCTTATTCCAACTGCATTTACCCTCTTCTCCTTGTAAAGTACTAACTATTGTCTTTATTTGTTTAAATTTTCCCTTGGTTAAATAGATCCAATCCAATTCTTATTGACACAAAACATCTCTTACCTTCTCAGGATTAAACATCTACAGATACAAGTCTAGAAACATAGCCTCCCAATACAAACACTTGTGCCTTCACTTGATGTTTATTTGAACATGAATGCAACAGACCTTATACTTTGTATTGTTCATTTTATCCAAATACAACTCAGTTTAAGCATTGAAAGACTTTTCCTGCCTTGTGCAATATCAAGAGAATTAGCTATTAGCATTCTTCTAGCATATACAATCCAAACTGCATTTTCTTCTAATCTATGAAGCTGAGGAGTAGCTGACATAAGCACGTTTAATATCTTTCCAAGGGATTATGTACTTCTTTGTATCAGGTCCTGCCTTCTCTCACTGTCTTTATGTAGTGTGAGATTTTCATGAAGACTAAGTTATAGATTCAAATTCCATTCATGCTTTGAAAGCTTGCTGTGAACATTTTCAATAATATAAATTACATGCTTTTGTAACTCTCTGAGCATTAGAAGGTAGTCTGTCTTCTTCTTTTATTTATTTATTTATTTTTTTTTTTCGAGGCAGGGTTTCTCTGTATAGCCCTGGCTGTCCTTGAACTCACTTTGTAGACCAGGCTGGCCTTGAACTCAGAAATCCACCTGCTTCTGCCTCCCAAGTGCTGGGATTTAAAGGTGTACGCCACCACCGCCCGGCTGGTAGTCTGTCTTCTTTAAATGAGTTAACTAGTCATGTGCCATTAGTATTAAATGGGTTAAGTTAGAAATCTCAAAGGCCATAGTCCTGCCAACCCAACTTCTCTGCACTCATCTAAGTGAAACAGTTGCCCAATCAGGGTCTCCACACTCTCAAGAATCACTTTTGATTTCAATAAAGTAATTTTATTTGACTGTGCTCTGGAAAAAACAAAACAAAACAAACAAAACAACCCTGAGTGCTCAGTTCATCTGACGAAGTTCTTCTATTCGCAAAACAAAACCCTTTATTCATCATTTTATAGCCAAGATTTCGTACAATTAACAGTCTCAGAAATTTTCTTCCTTGGTTTCCATTGCAGCTCCTGACACAAAACTGGGTCCCATCTTCCTCAGCTCAAGTACCCCAACATGGCTGATTCCTAGGAACAGCATATTGAGTTCTGCTCTCATATGCCAGTAAACTGGTTCTGCACATGCCCCTCCATCCTGTTTGAACAGTTTTTTTGTATAATCTTTGATGTGTGTCACCACTAGGGCTTCTCATGAATGATGTAGGGTCATAATGAGAAGTATCTGTGATAGATTTCTTTTCATTTGATGATGTTCTTTGAATAGAAACACTTATCTACCATTTTACATTTCCACAGTGTGTCACTCAAGCTCTATGGTAGCAAGGCACCAAGCATTCACCACTTAATATGAAGTAGTGTGGATTTAACTACAGACATTGAAAAATTGATAGTCACTCTGATAACGTCAGTTATTAGCAAAATGGACTATATGGATCATGGCTAAGAACAAAATGATTCAAGATTATAAATATTCACTAACTGCCTTTTTTTTTTTTTTTTTGGATTGGCATGAAGAGCTTTGAACAGTCCATGCAAACTCCAAGTTTATTTATGATAAGAATTTAGAAAAATTTAAGAAATTGAATTTCACTTAAAATTTTAAACTACAACTTATTCAGAAACTAAGGATGTAGTGATATATAAAATATTTAAAACACTTTAAAATATTGGGACTCATCTCCTCTGTTCTTATTGCCTCCTTCCAGAACATCTGAGTTTTGAAATTATTCTTCTCTTACTCCTTCCCCATACCAGGCCACTGTAACAAGAATGGAGAGGTAACAGCAGTACTATTTCTATATTTCTTAAGCAATGCAAGATGTCTGTTACACAAGCAACACACCAGGCTTCCTGAATAGGACTACCTGTAAAGAAAAGATTGGAAAGATTGAAAAGATTGGAAAGTACGTTTATTTTAATATTCTTCATATCCTTCATATTCTCCATGGGGGTATATAAGTGGAAGTCAAAAGATGACATCTATTCCATATATAGACATGTTGGACTTAATTTGCAGATCCTTGTGAGAGAGAAGAGTTACAATGTGAACTAAATAAGTGTCTTCTGACATAAAAATCAGGGCTTGGCAAACTTAATTCATCCAGAAATCTCAAAACAAGAAATACTGATTTCAATTTTCCTATCAAATATGACTATATCCAATTGATATGAAACAGTTGTAACACTGATAACATTATTGTAACAATAGTTACAGTAACAGCACTGTAAAAGCTACAAATATAACTAATGTTGTCACTGGAAATTGAGATCAGTGTGCTTAGGGTGTTGTGCACAGAGAGCCATGCTCCAGGGACATTGGCTTAACCAAGTTGCTTCTTTGGAAAGAAATCACAAATGAGCATGTATGTGTGGGTATGTACCGTGTGTGTGTGTGTGTGTGTGTGTGTGTGTGTGTGTGTGTGTTGTTAGATATGCAACTGTATATGCCTATGTGTATTTGCATGCATATATGTTTGTGTTTGTGTTAGTGTATTTGCATGCATATATGTTTGTGTTTGTGTTAGTGTATTTGCATGCATATAAGTGTTTTTTCATATATATATATATATATATATATATATATATATATATATATATGCTTTGTATGTATTTCTTTGTTTTTGTGCATGCATGTCTATGTGTATCTGTGTAT
>LR752181.1:73446-102385 GCA_902729485.2 Mus minutoides | reverse complement strand
ACTTTGATATTGTTGATATTTGAAAATGGTTAAAAAAAAAAAACTCTTGAATTCTTTACAGAGGGATATTCATTGAGCACTTATTTTGTCGTACTGTTTTAAATTTTTTTAATAAGAAAAAGGAGGAGGAGTAGAAGGAGGGGGAGAAGTAGAAGGAGAAAGAGAGAGAGAGAGAGAGAGAGAGAGAGAGAGAGAGAGAGAGAGAGAGAGAGAGAGAAAATGAAGTTGGGTGTGTAGGGAGGAGGAAAGAATCTGGTAGTAGTTGGGGAAAGGTAAATTTTATCAAAGTATATAAAAGTTTTTCTAATAGAAATGGGGTTAGAATTGAACAGGGCAGTCATAAAATCCCTTAGCATGTGTTTGAACTGCTCTGTGAATGGTTTTGCCCACCCCACTGACCACTCAGATGAGAGCAGGTGTCTCTCTCATTATGAGCTTTACTGAGCTGCTTTGCATGTTGAATCATTTTGTCAAGTTCTAGCATGCTTCTTCAAAGCCTGTGACCTGAAGAGAAGCCAGTTCTCAGACATGTGGTCAACTTCACTCCTGGTATAGTTGCTGCTGCTGTGAGTACCAGGTAAGAGAGTGCACCAAAGCATTGTGAGATTCTACTCTAGCCATATATGTTTCCCATGTATTTGTAAACTTGATCATTGGAATCATGACATTTTGATTTTTTTTTTTAACTATCACCTTTGGCCTTTTATTTCCTAATAGTTCAGTGTGATGCTTGTGACAGTTTTCAAACGTGTCATATGTATTATATTGAGATGGTTTCAGTATACCTGTAACAGTAGTGTTTGCATAATTATCATTCTAGGCTCTACTGGCGATGCTGTGCTGACCTAGAATTCAGCTTGCTTTGTTGTTTCTCTGGGACAAGTAGACAAAATATCCTTCAAGTCCAGTGACAGCATCACTGACACACTGTACAACAACAGTATGCAGTGGTAACAGCAGAACCTAGAATAGACTTCCATAGTCCAGATTTATGAAGCACCCAGTGTAGAGTCTGGTGTTTCTGTCAGGTACCATGGTAGTTGGTCTGAGAGATTTATTTTTCATTCTTCCATATCATACCTCTGGAAAACTACAGGGAAAAGATTTAATAAAATAGACTTTCAGGCTCCTTTAAGATACACATGTGATGCCTACTATATTGTCTGCTGACACCAACTCCCTGTGGGTAAAACAGGAGAAGGTGCCCTTTGAGAAGCAACACACACTTGGCTGAGTGGTTTTGCATATGGAGTCATTATTCAATAGCCCAGGATCCTTTAAAGGCAACTGCCAAGAGCCTAAGAAGCATCCACTCTTCCAGTTCTCAAAGATGGAGTCAGACACACTTCTGCTATGGATGCTGTTGCCCAGAAACTTAGAATACCCAAGATACAATTTGCAAAACACAAGAAAATCAAGAAGGAAGACCTCATTCCTCCTTTGAATAGGAAATGAAATACCCATGAAAGGAGTTACAGAGACAAAGTTTAGGGCTAAGACGAAAGGATGGACCATACAGAGACTACCCCACCGGGGGATCCATCCCATAATCAGTCACTAAACTCAGACACTATTGCATAGGACAGCAAGTGTTTACTGAAGGGACGCTGATATAGCTGTCTCATAGAGAAGTAGATACTCATAGTCATCTATATGATGGAACACAGGGCCCACAATGGAGAAGCTAGAGATAGAACCCCAGGAGCTGAAGGGGTCTGCAACCATAGAAAAGGAACAACAATATGAACTAACCAGAACCCCCAGAACTCGTGTCTCTAGCTCCATATGTAGCAGAAGATGGCCTAGTCGGCCATCATTGGGAGGAGAGGCACCCTTGGTATTTCAATCTTTATATGCCCCAATACAGGGGAATGCCTGGGCCAAGAAGTGGGAGTGGGTGGGCAGGGGAGCAGGGCGGGGGGAAGGAAGAGGGGGAGGGAACTTTTGGGATAGCATTTGAAATGTAAATTAAGAAAATATCTATTAAAAAATTGAAAAATAAATAATAAATAAAGGAAAAAAAGAAGGATGCTGGAAGAAGAAACATGTTATAAATTCAATCAATGAACAGAGAGGTGAAAAGATGAACCAAAGCCAATCACAAATTAGAGCTGGCCATGTAAAAAGCCTTAGTGTCAGGACTAGTCCAGTTGAAGTTCCTGGGAGACTTCCCAGTAAAAGGCCTAAGTTTCAAAATATTAAAAAAGCATCTATGTCGAGAGACCAGTCTGCGCAGGTCAGCTCATGAACTGCAAACAGTGACTGAGCATACCTCAGAAGCAACACAGATTCTGGGACAGGCACAGTTTTGGGCACTAGACATCTGGACACCTTCCCCCCCACCCCCCCACCCCAAGAAGAGGTGTTTGTCTGGGAGAACTTTGCCTGCTGGAGCTCAGGAGGGAGTGAACCTGGGTCCTGGGTTCCTCAGAGACCAGTCTGCTCAGGTCAGCTTGTGAACTGCAAAGGGTAAGTGAGCAGACTGCTGAGCAACACAGCTTCTGGGACAGACCCACCTTTGGGCTCTAGGCATCCAGGTACCTTCCCCACCTAAGAAGAGGTATCTGCCCAGGAGGACTTTGCCTTCTGGAGCTCAGAGAGGAGTGAACCTGGGTCCTGGGTCCCTAAGAGACTAGTCTGCACAGGTTAGCTCTCAGACTGCAAAGGATCCCACAAAGACCAGTCTGAGCAGTTGAAAGTGTGGACTACAGAAGCGATACAGCTTCTGGGACAGGCAGAAGCAACACAGCTTCTGGGACAGAACCAGTTTCAGGCTTCAGACATCTGGGCACCTTCCCTGCCTGAGGAGACGTGTCTGCCCAGGAGGGCTTTGCCTGGTGGAGCTCGTGACGGACCCAACTTGGGTCCTGGATCCCTCAGAGACCAGTCTTTGCAGGTGAGTGTGCAGACCTCAAAGGCAACACATCTTCTAAGACAGGCCCTATATAGGGCCTTCACCTTTACCCAAGAGGCAGGTCTGAACACCAAACCTCTGTATACTTTCCCTGCAAGAGGAGAGCTTGCCTGCAGAGACTACTCCGACCATTGAGCCTCAGGAGAGAGCTAGACTCCCAGGAATGCTGACAGAGGCCAACAGAATCACAGGACGAACAAGCTCCAACCAGAGAGAACTATAACAACCAACTCCTGAGATTACCAGATGGTGTAAGGCAAAGGTAAGAATCTTAATAACAGAAAACAAGACCACTCACCTTCATCAGAACCCAGCACTCTCACCTCAGCCAGTCCTGGATACCCCAGCACACTTGAAAAGCAAGACTCAGATTTAAAAATCATATCTCATGGTGCTGGTAGAGGACATTAAGAAGGACATTAAGAAGGACATTAATAACTCACTTAAAGAAATAAAGGAGAACACTGCTAAAGAGCTAAGAGTCCTTAAAGGGGAAACACAAAAATCCCTCAAAGAACTACAGGAAAACAAAACCAAATAGTTAATGCAATTGAATAAAACCATCTAGTATCTAAAAACGGGAAGTAGAAACAATAAAGAAAACCCAAAGTGAGACAACTGTGGAGATAGAAACCCAGGAAAGAAATCAGGAACCATAGATGTGAGCATCAGCAACAGAATACAAAAGATGGAAGAGAGAATCTCAGATGCAGAAGAGAGAACATGGGCACAACAATCAAAGAAAATGCAAAATGCAAAAAGATCCTAACTCAAAACATCCAGGAAATCCAGGACACAATGAGAAGACCAAACTTACAGATAATAGGAGTAGATGAAAAAGACTTTCAACTTAAAGGGCCAGCAAATATTTTCAACAAAATAATAGAAGAAAACTTCCCAAACCTAAAGAAAGAGATGCCCATGAACATAAAAGAAGCCTACAGAACTCCAAATAGACTGGATAATAAAAGAAATTCCTCAGGACACATAATAATCAGAACAACAAATGCACTAAATAAAGATAGACTATTAAAATCAGTAAGGGAAAAATGTCAAGTAACATATAAAGGCAGGCCTATTAGAATTACACCAGACTTCTCACCTGAGACTATGAAAGCCAGAAGATCCTGGACAGATGTTAAACAGACCCCAATAGAACACAAATGCCAACCCAGGTATATCCAGCAAAACTCTCAATTACCATAGATGGAGAAATCAAAGTATTCCATGATAAAAACAAATTCACAAAATATCTTTCCATGAATCCAGCCCTTCAGAGGATAATAAAGGGAAACCACCAAAACAAGGACGGACACTACACTCTAGAAAAAACTAAAAAGTAATCCTTCAACAATCCTAAAAGAAGATAGCCCCAAGAGCAGAATCCCAACTTTAACAACAAAAATAACAGGAAGCAACAACTACTTTTCTTTGATTTCTCTTAACATCAATGGACTCAATTCCCCAATAAAAAGATGTAGACTAATAGACTGGCTACAAAACAGGACCCAACATTTTGCTGCTTACAGGAAACCCACCTGAGGGAAAAAGACAGACACTATCTTAGTGTGAAAGTCTAGAAAACAATTTCCAAGCAAATGGTCTGAAGTAAAAAGCTGGAGTAGCCATTCTAATATTGGATAAAATTGACTTTCAACCCAAAGTGATCAAAAAAGACAAGGAGGGGAACTTCATACTCATCAAAGGTAAAATCAACCAAGATGAACTCTCAATTCTGAATATCAATGCTCCGAATACAAGGGCAGCCACATTCATGAAAGAAACTGTAGTAAAGCTCAAAGCACACATTGTACCTCACACAATAATAGTGGAAGACTTCAACTCCCCATGCTCACCAATGGGCAGATCCTGGAAACAGAAACGAAACAGAGATACATGGACACTAACAGAAGTGATGAACCAAGTGGACTTAATAGATATCTACAGAACATTTTATCCTAAAACAAAAGGATATACCTTTTTCTCAGCGTCTCATGGTATCTCTTCCACAATTGACCATAAAACTGGTCATAAAACAGGCCTCCAGAGATACAAAAATATTGAAATTATCCCATGCATCCTATCTGAACCATGGACTAAGGCTGATCTTCAATAACAACATAAATAATAGAAAGTGAACATTCTCATGGAAACTAAACAGCACTCTTCTCAATCATTTCTTGGTCAAGGATGAAATAAAGAAATTAAAGACTTTCTAGAGTTTAATGAAAATGAAGCCACAATATACCCAAACTTATGGGACACAAGGAACGTAGTCTTAAGAGGAAAACTCATTGCCCTGAGTGCCTCCAAAAAGAAACTAGAGAGAGCATACACTAGCAGCCTGCCAGCACACCTAGAAGCTCTAGAACTAAAGGAAGCAAATTCACTCAAGAGGAGTAGAAGGTAGAAAATAATCAAACTCAGGGCCAAAATCAACCAAGTAGAAACAAAAAGAACTATTCAAAGAATCAAACAAACCAGTAGCTTGTTCTTTGAGAAAATCAACAAGATAGATAAACCCTTAGCCAGACTCACTAGAGGGCTCAGGGACACTATCTTAATTAACAAAATCCAAAATGAAAAAGGAGACATAAGAACAGAACCTGAGGAAATTCAAAACATCATCAGATCCTACTATAGAAGGCTATACTGAACTAAACTAGAAAACCTGGATGAAATGGACAACTTCCTAGACAGATACCAGTTATCAAAGTTAAGCCAGGATCAGATTAATGATCTAAACAGTCCCATTTCCCCTAAAGAAATAGAAGCAGTCATCAATAGTCTTTACCAAAAAAAGCCCAGGACCAGATGGGTTTAGTGCAGAGTTCTATCATACCTTCAAAGAACACCTAATTGGAACTCTCCTCAAACTATTCCACAAACTAGAAACAGAAGGTATTCTACCCAATTCTTTCTATGAAGCCACAATTACTCTGATATCTAAACCAAACAAAGATCCAACAAAGAAAGAGAACTTCAGACCAATTTCCCACATGAATATCAATGCAAAAATACTAAACAAAATGCTTGCAAACCAAATCCTAGAACACATCAAAATGATCATCCATCCTGACCCAGTAGTCTTTATCCCAGGAATGCAGGGATAGTTTAATATATGGAAATCCATCAGCGTAATCCACTATATAAACAAATTCAAAGACAAAAACCGCATGATCATCTCCTTAGATGCTGAGAAAGCATTTGACAAAATCCAACACCCTTTCACGATAACAGTCTTGGAAAAATCAGGAATTCAAGGCCCATACCTAAACATAATAAAAGCAATATACAACAAACCAGTAGCCAACATCAAAGTAAATGGAGAGAAACTCGAAGCAACTAAAATCAGGGACTAGAAAAGGATGCCCACATTCTCCCTACCTATTCAATATAGTAATTGAAGTCCTAGCCAGAGCAATTCAACAACAAAAGGAGATCAAGGGGATACAAATTGGAAAGGAAGAAGTTAAAATATCACTGTTTGCAGTTGACATGATAGTATATATTCGGGACCCCAAAAATTCCTCCAGAGTACTCCTAAACCTGATAAACAGCTCCAGTGCTGGATATAAAATTAACTCAAACAAATCAATGGCCTGTCTGTACACGAAGGATAAATGGGCTGAGAAAGAAATTAAGAAAACAACATCCTTCACTATAGTCACAAATAATATAAAATACCTTGGTGTGACTCTAACTAAGAAAGCGAAAGATCTGTATGACAAGAACTTCAAGTCCCTGAAGAAAGAAATAGAAGAAAATATCAGAAGGTGGATAGTTCTCCCATGCTCATCGATTGGCAGGATTAATATAGTCAAAATGGCTATCCTGTTGAAAGCAATGTACAGATTCAATGCAATCCCCATCAAAATTCCAACTCAATTCTTCACTCAGAGAGAAAGGGCAATTTGCAAATTCATCTGCAATAATAAAAAACTGCGATAGCAAAAACTATATTCAACAATTAAAGAAATTCTGGGGGAATCACCATGCCTGACATTAAGCTGTACTACAGAGCTATTGTGATAAAAACTGCATGATATTGGTACAGCGACAGACATATAGATCAATGGAATAGAATTGAAGACCCAGAAATGAATCCACACACCCATGGTCACTTGATCTTTGACAAGGGAGCTAAAGCTATCCAGTGGAAAAAGAGAGCATTTTCAACAAATGGTGCTCATACAACTGGTTGTTATCATGCAGAAGAATGCAAATTGATCCATTCTTACCTCCTTCTACAAAGCTCAAGTCTATGTGGATCAAACACCTCCACATAAAACCAGAGAAACTGATATTGCGCCCAGGTCGCACAGGTGCAGAGCAGGTCTGTGCAGGTCAGTTCCCGGACCACAAAGGGTCGCCCAGACCCTGTCAGTGCAGATCAGCTCATGGACTGCAAAGGGTGAGTGAGCAAACAGCTGAACAGTGCACCATTGCAACAGAAATAGCCTGGGACTCTAGACATCCAGGTTCCCTCCCCGCCTAAGGAGAGTTGTCCCTCAGCCTGGGGGAGGGCTTTCCCTGCCTGAACTGGTAAGAGAGCCATATTGCACTCAGGTCGCTCAGAAACCAGTCTGTTCAGGTCAGCTCAGGGACTACAAAGGGTCCCACAGAGACCAGTCTGTGCAGGTGAGCAGACTGCAGAGGCAATACATCTTTTAGGACAGGCCCTTTATAAGGTCTTCAACACTACCTAAGAGGCAGGTCTGAACACCAAAATTCCATGCACCTTCCCTGCAAAAAGAGAGCTAGCCTGCTGAGACTACTCTGACCACTGAGAGTCAGGAGAGAGCAGGGCTCTCAGGTCTGCTGACAGAAGCCAACAGAATCACAGGAGGAAAAAGATCCAATCAGAGACAACTATAACAACAAACTCCAGAGATTACCAGATGGTGAAAGGCAGACTTAAGAATCTTAATAACAGAAACCAAGAACACTCACCTTCTTCAGAACCTAGCACTCCCACTCCAGCCAGTCTTGGATACCCCAACACACCCGAAAAACAAGAATTGGATTTAAAATCATATATCATGGTGCTGGTAGAAGACATGAAGAAGGACATGAAGAAGGACATGAATGACACACCTAAAGAAATACAGGAGAACAATGCTAAAGAGGTAAAAGTCATTAAAGAGGAAACACTAAAATCCTTTAAAGAACTACAGGAAAACACAACCAAACAGGTAATGGAATTGAGCAAAACCATCCAGGACCTAAAAAGGGAAATAGAAACAATAAAGAAAACCAAAAGTGAGACAACTTTGGAGATAGAAACACTAGGAAAGAAATCAGGAACCATAGATGTGAACATCAGCAACAGAATACAAGAGATGGAAGAGAGAATCTCAGGTGCAGAAGATTCCATAGAGAACATGGGCACAACATTCAAAGAAAATGCAAAATGCATAAAGATCCTAACTCAAAACTCCCAGGAAATCCAGGACAAAATGAGAAGACCAAACCTACGAATAATAGGAGTAGATGAAAAACATTTTCAACTTAAAGGGCCAGCAAATATTTTCAACAAAATAATAGAAGAAAACTTCCCAAACCTAAAGAAAGTGATGCCCATGAACATACAAGAAGCCTACAGAACACCAAATACACTGGACCAGAAAAGAAATTCCTCCTGATACATAATTATCAAAACAACAAATGTACTAAATAAAGATAGAATATTAAAAGCAGTAAGGGAAAAATGTCAAGTAACATATAAAGGCAGGCCTATCAGAATTACACCAGACTTCTCACCTGAGACTATGAAAGCCAGAAGATACTGGACAGATGTTATTCAGACACTAAAAGAGCACAAATGCCAACCCAGATTACTATATCCAGCAAAACTCTCAATTAACATAGATGGAGAAATCAAAGTATTCCATGATAAAAACAAATTCACACAATATCTTTCCATGAATCCAGCCCTTCAAAGGATAATAAAGGGAAACCACCAAATCAAGGACAGAAACTACACCCTAGAAAAAACTAAAAAGTAATCCTTCAACAATCCTAAAAGAAGACAGCCACAAGAACAAAATCCCAACCTTAACAACAAAAATTACAGGAAGCAACAACTACTTTTCTTTAATCTCTCTTAACATCAATGGACTCAATTCCCCAACAAAAAGATATAGACTAATAGACTGGCTACACAAACAGGACCCAACATTTTGCTGCTTACAGGAAACACACCTTAGGGAAAAAGACAGATACTACCTTAGGGTGAAAGGCTGGAAAACAGTCTTCCAAGCAAATGGTCCGAAGAAAAAAGCTGGAGTAGCCATTCTAATATCGGATAAAATTGACTTTCAACCCAAAGTTATAAAAAAAGACAAAGAGGGGCACTTCATACTCATCAAAGGTAAAATCAACCAAGATGAACTTTCAATTCTGAATATCTATGCTCCAAATACAAGGGCAGCCACATTCATTAAAGAAACTATAGAAAGCTCAAAGCACACATTAAACCCCACACAATAATAGTGGGAGACTTCAACTCCCCACTCTCACCAATGGAAGATCCTGGAAACAGAAACTAAACAGAGACACATGGACATTAACAGAAGTCATGAAACAAATGGATTTAACAGATATCTACAAAACATTTTATCCTAAAACAAAAGGATATACTTTCTTCTCAGCGCCACATGATACCTCTTCCAAAATTGACCATATAATTGGTCACAAAATAGGCCTCCACAGATACAAAAATATTGAAATTATCCCATGCATCCTATCTGAACCATGGACTAAGGCTGACCTTCAATAACAACATAAATAATAGAAAGCGAACATTCTCATGGAAACTGAACAACGCTCTACTCAATGATTCCTTAGTCAAGGATGAAATAAAGAAAGAAATTAAAGACTTTCTAGAGTTTAATGAAAATGAAGCTACAACATACCCAAACTTATGGGACACAATGAAGGCAGTCCTAAGAGGAAAACTCATTGCCCTGAATGCCTCCAAAAAGAAACTAGAGAGAGCATACACTAGTAACTTGACAGCACACCTTGAAGCTCTAGAATGAAAGGAAGCAAATTCGCCCAAGAGGAGTAGAGGGCAGGAAATAATGAAACTCAGGGCCGATATCAATCAAGTAGAAACAAAAAGAACTATTCAAAGAATTAATCAAACCAGGAGCTGGTTCTTTGAGAAAATCAACAAGATAGATAAACCCATAGCCAGACTCACTAGAGGGCACAGGGACAGTATCTTAATTAACAAAATCAGAAATGAAAACAGAGACATAACAACAGAACCTGAGGAAATCCAAAACACCATTGGATCCTACTACAAAAGGCTATACTCAACAAAGCTAGAAAACCTGGAGGAAATGGACAATTTCCTAGACAGATACCAGGTACCAAAGTTAAGCCAGGATCAGATTAATGATCTAAACAGGCCCATTTCTCCTAAAGAAATAGAAGCAGTCATCAATAGTCTCCCAACCAAAAAAAGGACAGGACCAGATGGTTTTAGTGCAGAGTTCTATCAGACCTTCAAAGAAGACCTAAGTCCAACTCTCCTCAAACTATTCCACAAAATAGAGACAGAAGGTACTCTACCCAATTCATTCTATGAAGCCACAATTACTCTGATACCTAAACCACACAAAGATCCAACAAAGAAAGAGAACTTCAGACCAATTTCCCTCATGGATATAGATGCAAAAATACTCAATAAAATCCTCGCAAACCGCATCCAAGAACACATCAAAATGATCATATAATGACCAAGTAGGCTTCATCCCAGGAATGCAGGGATGGTTTAATATACGGAAATCCATCTACATAATCTGTTATATAAACAAACTCAAGGACAAAAACCACATGATCATCTCCTTAGATGCTGAGAAAGCATTTGACAAAATCCAACACCCTTTCATGATAAAAGTCTTGGAAAGAACAGGAATTCAAGGCCCATACCTGAGCATAATAAAAGCAATCTACAGTAAACCAGTAGCCAACATCAAACTGAATGGAGAGAAGCTGGAAGCAATCCCATTAAAATCAGGGACTAAACAAGGCTGCCCACTGTCTTCCTATCTATTCAATATAGTACTTGAAGTCCTAGCCAGAGCAATTCGACAACAAAAAGAGATCAAGGAAATACAAATTGGAAAGGAAGAAGTTAAAATATCACTGTTTGCAGATGATATGATGGTATATATTTGGGACCCCAAAAAAAACTGTACCAAAGAAGTCCTAAACCTGATAAACAGCTTCATGCAGTTGCTGGATATAAAATTAACTCAAACAAATCAATGGCCTTTCTCTACACAAAGGATAAGAGGGCTGAGAAAGAAATTTGGGAAACAACACCCTTCACAATAGTCACAAATACTATAAAATACATTGGTGTGACTCTAACTAAGGAAGCGAAAGATCTGTATGACAAGAACTTCAAGTCTCTGAAGAAAGAAATTGAAGAAGATCTCAGAAGACGGAAAGATCTCCCATGCTCATGGATTGGCAGGATTAATATAATCAAAATGGCTATCCTGCCGAAAGCAATCCACATATTCAACGCAATCCCCATCAAAACCCCAACTCAATTCTTCACTGAGATAGAAAGGGCAGTTTGCAAATTCATATGGAATAATAAAAAAACCTAGGATAGCCAAAACCATCCTCAACAATAAAAGAACCTCTGGGGGAATCACCATGCCTGACATTAAGCTGTACTACAGAGCAATTGTGATAAAAACTGCATGTTACTGGTACAGCAAGAGACAGATAGATCAATGGAATAGAATGGAAGACCCAGAAATGAATCCACACACCTATGGTCACCTGATCTTTGACAAGTGAGCTAAAACCATCCAGTGGAAAAAGGACAGCATTTTCAAGAAATGGTGCTGGCACAACTGGCTGTTATCATGTAGAAGAATGCGAATTGACCCATTCTTATCCCCTTGTACAAAGCTTAAGTCTAAGTGGATCAAAAACCTCCACATAAAACCAGAGACACTGAAATTTATGGAGGAGAAAGTGGGGAAAACCCTCGAAGATATGGGCACAGGAGAAAGATTCCTAAACAGAACAGCAATGGCCTGTGCGGTCAGATCAAGAGTCGACAAATGGGACCTTATGAAATTGCAAAGCTTCTGTAAGGCAAAAGACACAGTCAGCAAGACAAAAAGGCCACCAACGGATTGAGAAAGGATTTTTACCAATCCTAAATCTGATAGGGGACTAATATCCAACATCAACAAAGAGCTAAAGAAGCTAGACTCCAGAAAAACGAATAACCCTATTAAAAAATGGGGTACAGAGCTAAACAAAGAATACTCATTTGAGGAAATCCGAATGGCTGAGAAACATCTGAAAAAATGTTCAACATCCTTAATCATCAGGGAAATGCAAATCAAAACAACACTGAGATTCCACCTCACACCAGTCAGAATGGCTAAGATCAAAAACTTAGTTGACAGCAGATGCTGGCGAGGATGTGGAGAAAGAGGAACACTCCTCCATTGCTGGTGGGATTGCAAGCTTGCACAAACACTCTGGAAATCAGTCTGGCATTATCTCAGAAAATTGAACATAGTCCTACCAGAGGATCCAGGAATACCTCTCCTGGGCATATACCCAGAAGATGTTCCAATTGCTAAAAAGGACACATGCTCCACTATGTTCATAGCAGCCTTATTTATAATAGCCAGAAGCTGGAAAGGACCCAGATGTCCCTCAACGGAGGAATGGATACAGAAAATATGGTACATTTACACAATGGAGTACTATTCTGCTATTAAAAATGAATTTATGAAATTCTTGGGCAAATGGATGAATCTGGAGGACATAATTCTTAGTGAGATAACCCAATCACAAAAGAAGTCATTGGATATGTGCTCACTGATAAATGGATATTAGCCCAGATACTTAGAACACCCAAGATACAATCTGCAAAACACATGAAAATCAAGAAGGAAGACCAACGTGTGGATACTTCATTCCTCCTTCGAATAGGAAACAAAATACCCATGAAAGGAGTTACAAAGACAAAGTTTAGAGCTAAGGTAAAAGGATGGACCATACAGAGACTAACCCACAGGGGATCCATCCCATAATCAGTCACTAAACTCAGACACTATTGCATAGGACAGCAAGTGTTTACTGAAGGGACCCTGATATTGCTGACTCCCACAGAAGTGGATGCTCACAGTCATCCATAAGAGGGAGCATGGGGCCCATACTGGAGAAGCTAGAGATAGAACACCAGGAGCTGAAGGGATCTGCAACCCTAGAAGAGGATCAACAATATGAACTAACCAGAACCCCCAGAACTCGTGTCTCTAGCATCATATGTAACAGAAGATGGCCTGTTCAGCCATCATTTGGATGAGAGTCCCCTTGCTACAGCAATCTTTATATGCCCCAATACAGGGGAATACCAGGGCCAAGAAGTGGGAGTGGGTGGGCAGGGGAACAGGGGGGGAGGGGGAAGGGACTTTCAGTATAGCATTTGAAATGTAAATTAAGAAAATATCTAATAAAAAATAGTAAAAAAAAATCCAAATAATATCCAACATCTCAAAGAGTTCAAGAAGCTGGACTTCAGAAAAACGAATAACCCCATTGAAAATGGGGTACAGAGCTAAACAAAGAATCCTCAACTGAGGAATTCTGAATGGCTGAGAAACATCTGAAAAAATGTTCAACATCCTTAATCATCAGGGAAATGCAAATCAAAACAACACTGAGATTCCACCTCACACCAGTCAGAATGGCTAAGATCAAAAATTCAGGTGACAGCAGATGCTGGTGAGGATGTCGAGAAATAGGAACACTCCTCCATTGCTGGTGGGATTGCAAGCTGGTACAACCATTCTGAAAGTCAGTCTGGCATTTCCTTAGAAAATTGGACATAGTACTACTGGAGGATCCTGCAATACCTCTCCTGGACATATACCCAGAAGATGTTCCAACTGGTTTTAAGAACACATGCTCCACTATGTTCATAGCAGCCTTATCTATAATAGCCAGAAGCTGGAAAGAACCCAGATGTCCCCCAACAGAGGAATGGATACCGAAAATGTGGTACATTTACACAATGGAGTACTATTCTGCTAATAAAAGAATGAATTTATGAAATTCTTGGGAAATGGATGTATCTGGAGGATATCATCCTTAGTGAGGTAACCCAATCACAAACTAAGTCATTGGATATGCACTCACTGATAAGTGGATATTAGCCCAGAAACTTAGAATACCCAAGATACAATTTGCAAAACACAAGAAAATCAAGAAGGAAGACCAGCATGTGGATACTTCATTTCTCCTTTGAATAGGAATCAAAATACCCATGAAAGGAGTTACAGAGACAAAGTTTTGAGCTAAGATATAATGATGGACCATCCAGAGACTACCCCATTGGGGGATCCATCCCATAGTCAGTCACCAAACTCAGACACTATTGCATTGGACAGCAAGAGTGTGCTGAATGGACCCTGATATAGCTTTCTTGTATGAGCTTATGCCAGTGCCTGGCAAATACAGAAGTAGATGCTCACTCTCATCTATATGATGGAACACAGGGCCCTCAATGGAGAAGCTAGAGATAGAACCTCAGGAGGTGAAGTGGTCTGCAACCCTATAAGAGGAACAACAATATGAACTAACCAGAACTCCCAGAACTTGTGTCTCTAGCTCCATATGTAGCAGAAGATTTCCTAGTCAGCCATCATTGGGAAGAGAGGCCCTTTGGTATTGCAAACTTTATATGCCACAATACAGGGGAACGCCAGGGCCAAGAAGTGGGAGTGGGTGGGCAGGGGAGCAGGGCTGGGGGAGGGGAGAGGGAACTTTTGGGATAGCATTTAAAATGTAAATTAAGAATATATCTAATAAAAAATGAAAAAAAGTGTCTTTATCATTATTCATGTTGCTGGCTGGATAATAGTATTGCCACTATAGGTAGAGGAAAGCGAATTGTAAATGGGGAAATTATTGGATGTGGTTAAAATATATTAGTACTTGTAATATATTCTGCTATGCAATTTGTGTAAAATGAGTACATATCAATATAGTATTTTAATAAGCAGCAACATAAAGGACAAAGACACTTGCCACCAAGCCTTGTATCAGAACTGAGACCCAGAAGCCACTTGGCAATAACAGAATCAATTACTAGTTGTTCTCTGGACTCCACAAAAATGGCACTGTACTTATTCATTTACATGGGTACACATACACGCACATACACAAACAACACACACACAGACATACACACATACATAGACACACACACATACAACACAGAGAGAGAGAGAGAGAGAGAGAGAGAGAGAGATGCACACATGTACATAAAGATAATTAAATAAAAGGATCACAAAAAAAAAGAGTCAGAAAAGAAAAAAGTCAGAAAAAGATGGATAACATTAAGGAAGTAAGAATACTGTCTAGGAACTAGAAAACACAAGAAAAATTTTTCTATGTATTTCTTTTTTTGTTTTCATTTTTATTAGATATTTTCTTAATTTACATTTCAAATGCTATCCTGAAAGTTCCATCTACCCCCCCCCCCGCCCTGCTCCCCTACCCACCCACTCCCACTTCATGGCCCTGGCATTCCTCTGTATTGGGGCCTATAAAGTTTGCAATACCAAGGGTCCTCTAACACAGTTTACAACATCACCACAACAGTCCATTGGGTCTTACATTAGATACCAGATGTGTAGTACTATAAAAAATAAATCCCTTATATTCAATCAACAGATTTCTGGTTGTTACAGAATATGTTACAGAATGAATAGAAAAGCAATAGTGTGGACTTTTTCTGCATTTTAGTGTATAGAATTTTTATACCAAAAGATATAAGAAGCATTGAACACATTATTTTTACTGGGCTCTATAAAACTTTTTCGTCAGCATTTCAAACATGGCATCTCTAAGGCTGAATGGGGAAGTGCGCATGCCCAGGGCTTTGTGTGGTGTACACAGCTGTTTAAACTCTCAAGGAGGTTTGTGTAGGAGGCTGAAACACTGTGGGAGGAGTGCTATAATGTTGCTGACAGTAATAAACTGCCAGGTCTTCAGCCTGCACACTGCTGATGGTGAGAGTGTAATCTGTCCCAGATCCACTGCCTGTGAAACGATCAGGGACTCCAGTGTACCGGTTGGATGCCCAGTAAATCAGTGGTTTAAGAGATTGTCCTGGTTTCTCTTGATACCAGGCTACAAAACTACCCACATTCTGACTGGCCTTGCAGGTCATGGTGACCCTGTCTCCTACTGATGTGGACATGAATTTGTGAGACTGGGTCATCACAATGTCTCCATCAACACCTGCAAACAGAAACAGATAATGAGTATACACTTACACATACAAAGACTTCATGATACAAATGTCAGAATCAAAAATGCCTTTTCTAATGGCTTTGTTGGCCTAACATTGGCTTCCTATAGGAAATAGCTGTTTAAATAAATTACTTTTAAGATGTTATAATACTTTTAAATGTCTCACCAGACAAGCAGAGCAACACAAATACAAAGACCTGAGTCTGTGACTCCATCTTGATACCCATGCTGGACTGATGTGTTTCAGATCTCACTGCAAAGACATGGTTTATAAATCATGGGCAGCTGGGCTGGCCTCTAGGGATCTATGCAAAGTAGTCATCAAATGAGGAAGTAAAGTACCTAGATACAGCTGTTTGAGAGTATCCAGGTCAAATGAACAGTCAAAAGTACTACCAAAGACAGGAAATAATCACTAGGAAGGAAGTCAAAATAGAAGCTCAAGGACTAATTTAAAGCTCTGATACCACAAGTGTGTAGAAGCTCTCATGACAGGCTTCCACTAAAAGCAGATATTGGGGGAGGGATAAGGACTGAAGCCCTGAGGGCCAGCAGAAAGAATGTCAACAGGCAACCTCGGGAGGTAGGAGGTTGGGAGGACCCTCCAGAATGCACCAGGGACCTAGAAGGTGAGAGACTCTCAGGACTCAAAGTGATTAAATGCCTGACAGTAGGGAGAGGGAACTTATAGAGCCTACCTCCAGCAGAAGAGAGGGCATCAAGTGAGGCAGGAGGTGCCATCCACAGTCACAATTCTGACCTGTAATTGTTCCTGTCTGAAAGAATTACAGGGATGGAAATGGAGGGGTGCCTGAAGAAAAGAAGGTCCAACGAGAGGCCCAAAGTGGGATGCAGCTCAAGTGGTGGTCCCAAGGACTGACGCTATCACTTAGGCTATGAAGAACTCTCATTAAAGGACCTAGCATGACTGCACTCTAGAAGACCCAACAAGCAGCTGAGTGAGATGCAGATATTTACACCCAACTAATGGACAGAAGCAGCTGACCCTTGTTGTTGAATTAGGGAAAGACTGAACAAAGCCTAGGAGGAGGGCGACACCTGTAGGAGGTCCAATAGTCTCAATTAATTTGAACCCCAGTGATCTCTCAAACATTGGATCACCAAACAGGCACCATACACCAGCTGATATGATGCCACCAACACACATCCAGCAGAGGACTGCTGGATCAGTGTTCATCCAGAGATAATGTACCTAACCCTTAAGAGACTGAATGCCCTAGGGAGATTAGAGGTCAGGTGGCATGGGAGGTGAGGAGACAGGGGTGTGGGAAGGAGGTATGGTATGTAGAGCAGTAGGGTGATGAAGGGGTTGAATAGAATATGGAGGGTAAAAGAAATTAATTAATTAACTAATTAATTAATTAAAAAATCAACAGATCAATTTTACAGAAATAATAGTACAACTACCTTTGGTTCAATACCAAGGAAATAATAAATCGTTTACAACAGCAACAGCAAAAGAAGAAAGAAAAGGGTAGTGAAAAAGAAGAAAGGAAAAAAAGAAGTGAAACGGGAAGAGGAGGGGAGAGGAAAGAAAGAAAGAAATAAAGAGGATGGAGAAGAGAAGAGATATTGAGTAGGGCAGGGGAATGCCAGGGCCAAGAAGTGGGAGTGAGTGGGTAGGGGAGAAGGGTGGTGGGGAGGGTATAGGGGACTTTTGGGATAGCATTTGAAATGTAAATGAAGAAAATATCTAAGAAAAAAAATAGAGAGAAATGTGGAGGTCAGTCCCAGCAGCCATCACCCCAGTCCTCCCTCAGCCAGCAGCTTCTGGCCACCTCAGGTCAGTGAACATGAAGAAGCAGCAGGCAGATAGGATGTGGAGAAAGAGGAACACTCCTCCATTGCTGGTGGGATTGCAAGCTTGTACAACCACTCTGGAAGGCAGTCTGGCCGTTCCTCCAAAAATTTGACATATAACTACCTGAGTATCCAGCAATATCTCTCCTGGGCATGAACCCAGAAGATGTGCCAACTGTTAATAAGAAAACATGCTCCACTATGTTCATAGCAGCCTTATTTATCATAGCCAGAAGCTGGAAAGAACCCAGATGTCCCTCAACAGAGGAATGGATACAGAAAATGTGGTACATTTACACAATGGAGTACTATTCTGCTATTAAAAGAATGAATTTATGAATTTTGGGCAAATGGATGTATCTGGAGGATATCATCCTTAGTGAGGTAACCCAATCACAACGACTGCGGCTGCCAGGGATCCATCCCACAATCAGTCACCAAACATAGTCACTATAGCATATGCCAGCAAGATGGTGCTGAAAGGGCCCAGATATAGCTGTCTCAGGGGAAAATATACCAATGCCTGGCAAACATGGAGGTGGAAGCTCACGGTCAGCTATTAGATGGAACACAGGGTTCCCAAGGAAGAAGGAACTAGAGAAAGTACCCAAGGAGCTGAAGGGGTCTTCAACCCTATAGGTGGAAGAATAACCATGAACTAACTAGTACCCCCTGGGCTCATGTCTCTAGCTGCATATATAGAAGAGGATGGCCTAGTTGGCCATCAGTGGGAAGAGAGGCCCCTTGGTTATGCAGACATTATATGCCCCAATACAGGGAAACGCCGGGGCCAAGGGGTGGGAGCGGATGGGTAGGGGAGCAGGGCCGGGAGGGGGGAGGGTAGAGGGAACTTTCTGGATAACACTTGAAATGTAAATGAAGAAAATATCTAATAAAAGTTGAAAAAAAAGAAGTCTAGATATGCATTCACTGATAAGTGGATATTAGCACAGAATCTTAGAATACCCAAAATTGTATCTTGCAAAAACAAAAGAGAATCAAGAAGAAGGAAGACCAGCTTGTGGATACTTCATTCCTCCTTAGAGTAGGGAATGAAATACCCATTAAAGGAGTTATAGAGACAAAGTTTCGAGCTAAGAAGAAAGGATGGACTATCCAGAGACTACCCTACCAGGGGATTCATACCATAATCAGTCACCAAACCCAGACACTAGTGCATATGACAGCAAGAGTGTGCTGAAGGGACCCTGATATAGCTGTCTTGTATGAGGCTATGCCAGTGCCTGGCAAATACAGAAGTGGATGCTCACTGTCATCTATATGATGGAACACAGGGCCCCCAATGGAGATTCTAGAGAAAGTACCCCAGGAGGTGAAGGGGTCGGCAACCCTATAAGGGGAACAAGAATATGAACTCACCAGAACCCCCAGAACTCCTGTCTCTAGCTGCATATGTAGCAGAAGATGGCCCAGTCAGCCATCATCGGAAAGAGAGGCCCCTTGGTCTAGCAAACTTTATATGCCCCAATACAGGGGAAATCCAGGGCCAAGAAGTGTTAGTGGGTGGGTAGGGGAGAAGGGCGGGGGGAGGGTATAGGGAGCTTTCGGGATAGCATTTGAAATGTAAAATAAGAAAATATCTAATAAAAAAAGTGAAAAGAAAAAGAGTAGTGTTTGCACCAGTGCAGTATGTAAGACTAGGAGATGGGGGTCACACTTAATGTGTACCTGTGGTAACTTTGAGTTTTTGTCTTATATGGATTTCTTTTCACTTTTCAGACATGATACTAATGTGTGCCCCTCAGCTGTGGAGCAAGCCTTTGTAGTTTGAACATTCTCAGAACATGCCAACAGCATCTGCCTCCCATAGTCCTGATTTATGAAGCATCCAATGTAGAGTCTGGTATTTATATCATGTTCCCTGGTAGTTGGTGTGAGACAGATTTCACTCTCACAATTAATCCTGTAGAGGACAGCAGTGCTGCAAGCTATTATTGTCAGCTTAGTAAGGAGTTTCTTCACACAGTTTTCTGTGTCTAAACAAAAAATTCCTGGGCTTGTGGATCAATGACATTCTAACTCTCTAGTCAAGTATACTAAAGATCTTCAGGTTTCTTGAAAAAAAGTGTACTGGCTAAATTTATGCCAACTTGATATACAGTGGAGTCATCTGAGAGGAGATAACATTGATTAAATGCCTTGACAAGATTGGTATATTGACAAGCCTGTTGAGCATTTTTCTTAATTAGTTAGTGATGTGGGAAGACCCCCTAAATGTTAATGAGGCCACCCCTAAGCTTGTGGTCTGAGTTTTATAAGACAGCAGGCTGAGCAAGCCATGTGAGCAAGCTAGTAAGCAGCACCCCTCAGTGGCCTCTGCATCAGCTCTGGCCTCCAGATTCCTGCCCTGGTTTGTTTGAGTTTCTGTTCTGACTTCCTTTAGTGATGGACTATGGAAATGGATGTACACACTACATAAACCCTTTCCTCCATAAATTTTTTTTTCTCATGGCGTTTCATCATAAGAATAGTGACCTAAGACAAAAAGTAAAATCATGAAACATAAAGAGTTTATACTGATGTGTATGTTTTCCTGTACCTGTTATAGTTAATTTCCTTACTAAATGGTGATCTCTATTCAATTTCTCAAAGAATTTGTTTTAGTTTTATTAATTTTTGAATAGGTGGTACTACTAAATTTTAAGAAAATGTCCCTATTCATTTTTTATAAGGAACTTCATATATTTAGGACTGTTAGTTGTCTGAATTTCAAATACAAATTATATTTTCACCATAATGTTTTATTTTTCACAACACCAGTTAGATTGGACTTCTAAATATTTGAGAAAAGGTCTATCTACTTAGTCCAAGCTGAACTTTAGTGCTCTATAGTGGTCAGTCTACATTTGACCCCATGGGATATGTGCCTCTTCCTCCTGGGTGCTGAGATTCCAGTTACATATCTTCATGCTCAGGTCTTTTTCATTTTCAGATGATCTCACTTTACAAATGAAATAATTTCAGAAGTCTGAGTATGAACATCCACAGTCCTTGGAAGTTTAGTTACTACATGATTTTTAATCCCTGTCCTGGCCTTTTGAATCTTCTTAGTAGTAGCTAGAGATCTCAGTAAATATGTACATGTCTGTATTTTTCAATTTTTGTCATAGCTTTCTACACATGAAAGCATATTTTTTAGGTTTCAAATTAGGGACAGATGACTAAGTTAGATGTTTCTTAACATATTAAAGAAGACACTGGCTGCCCAACATATCCCATTGTCTACCTGTTACAGGGCCTTCTTGGCTGGCATGCCTCACTCCTTAACCTGTACACTCCATCCTAGATATTGGTCTGTGCTTGTCTTCCTCCAGCTCCTTTGGCCTCTATATAATCCAGCATTATGGATCCAACCCCCTTTCTCATCTACATCTTAGGTAATCTTCCTGGCCTCCTGGTCTGGATCTTCCATTTCCCATCTTCCCTTTTCATATGGCCTGGGTCCTTCTGGTCATGGTGACTCTGGAAACCTTTCCAGCACAGGACCTTTTCATTTGAAAGGTGTTTATTTGTTTGTTCTTTGTTTGTTTATTTCAAGACAGGGTTTCTCTGTATAGCTCTGGCTGTCCTGGAACTCACTCTGTAGACCAGGCTGTCCTCGAACTCAGAAATCCGCCTGCCTCTGCCTCCCAAGTACTGGGATTGAAGGTGTGTGCCACCACCGCCCAGCTTCATTTGAAAATTTTAAGAATAATTGTGAATATGACTGAGAAACAAGAAAATCAAAGGAAATGGGGAAACTTTAAACCAATTACAAATGCTTAATTATAATGATCAAGAGCTCAGAGGCATGGAAGGTCATGATGGCCACAGAGGTTCCTCCCAACACTTCTCTGCATCCTTACTTACCTGGAACCCAGAGCAGCAGCATCCATAGCAGGAGTGTGTCTGTCTCCATCTCTGAGAGCTGGAAGAGAGGATGCTTCTTAGGTTCATGGCAGCTGCCTTTAAAGGAGCCTGGGCTGTTGTATGATGACTCCATATACAAATCATCTCAGCCAAGTGTGTACTGCTTCTCAAAGGGCACTTGCTCCTGTTTTACCACAGGGAGTTGGTGTCAGCAGAAAATATACTAGAATCACATGTGTATCTTAAAGGAGCCTGAAAGTCTATTTATTAAATCTTTTCCCTGTAGTTTTTCTGAGGTGTGATATGGAAGAATGCAAAATAAATGTACAGTGTAAAGGATGGAAGATATTTCATTTCTACTTGATCCCTCAAAATTACATACACAAAAAGATAATGTTTTCTAAGGAGGAATAAAAATAAAGACTCAGTTTTAAAAATATCATCTAATTTAATGAGATGTAAGATTTCTGCTTTAAATTTCCTCTTACAAATCTGATTATTTTGTGTTTCTTTTTTGTGTAGTTTGGCTAATGAAAATATTGGATTTAACTACAGATATTGATTTTGTACATCTAAACATTTGATACCAACCTCCATATTGTATTCAAACAAGTGTAGAATAATGGTTTTTAATTCTTTAATTTTCACTTGCCAAAAATCTCATGATACCACCTTTGATACCATGTGTGTTTAAATTAGTTATTAGTTTATTAGTAAATTAGTTATTGGCCATTAGTTTATTATGGAATGTATCTATTTCATTAAACCTTACCACCAATAAAAAAAAAAAATAAAGACTCAATGAAGAGGAGTAATAGAATTAATTCCTAGGATAATTCCTTATTTCATTTATTCTCTATGTTTTGGGGGGGGTGGCTATATATGATCATATTGATTTGTGAAGGAAATTTCTCTTGCTATGGCATGTTGGTGGATATCAGGAGACAACCTAGTGTGTGGCTGTTGCCATTGACCTTATCTGAGTTGGGGTTCCCAATTCTCACAAAAGGCACCATGGCTCACTATCTTCTAGGGATTCTCTTGTCTCTGTCTCTCATGTGCCATAGCATAACTCTAAGTACAGTCACATGTTACTACTGCATTTCATTTTATGTGGATCTTGTGGTATAAACAAACTAGATCCTCAAACTTACATGGGAAGTATTTTATCCATAGAGTCACCTTCAACTCACTTTAAAAATCAAAACACGAAGAATATTCTTCAGGATGAACATAAATAATACTTAAGTAAATATAGGACTTCAGAAATGAAGAAAAGAGATATATGCAAATACATCTAAAAGACTCTTTGTTCATCCAAGTTTATTACCACTTGTCATAGTGATGAAAAGCTAATCAAAGAGATTAGTTTGTGTGTAAAATCTATTTTGTCAGGTATTAGAATGGCTATACCAGCTGGTCCCCTGAGTCCATTTGATTGGAATACCTTTTCCCCTTCTTTTACCTTGAGTAAATGTCTATCCTTGATGTGAAGGCAAGAAGGTATAAAGATATGTTTTTGGATGCAACAGAAAGATGGACACTTTCTGTGTCTTTTATTGAGGGAATTGATGTTGCATTATCAATGGCAAGTGCTTATTGGTTACTCTTATATTTTTGGTTGTGAGCCTAGCCTTTAACGGCTGAGCCATCTCTCCAGCCCTGGTCACTCTTATTTCGCTGTGTTAGTATAAGAATCTTTCTCCCTATTTGGATTTGGTAATCAGAAATTATTTATTGTTTTCTTATTCTGCAATATTCTTTCTTGCAATGGAAAGTTGGATACTATTTTCAACCACAATCTATTGTCTGTGTCCTTTTGGGGAATCGACACCATGTATCTTGCACTATCAATGATAAGTGTTTGTTGGTTCCTATTATTTTGTTGTGGTAGTGTGGAAATTTTTTACCAATACTTTGATTTGTTGATCTGAAATTATTTATTCCTTATCATAGTCTGAATGTTCTTTCTTGGTTCTGGCAGTTTAATGTTTTCCTCATGGGAGTTTCTTCTCTGGACCATATGTTCCACATGTCCTTCTTTATATTTTGGTAGATTTTTCTATGTTTTTGTTGAAACTATTTTCTGTACCTTTGATTTGGATTTTTTTTCCTTTGTATATTTCAGCTTATCCATAGACTTATTCTTTGTGTGGAATTCCAGACTACTTGGATGTTTTGTGACTAGGATATTTTAGATTGAACATTTTCTTTTTGTTTCTTAGTTATGGTGGGTGTTTTAGGTTTTTGTTGAGGTTCTTATTTTTTAACTTTTTATTGGTTGAGTTTCATGTCAGGTATCCCAGTCCTGCTTATCTCACATCTGTAGGCACATATTTTTCAAAGCCTATTTTAATAAGGGTTCTTAAATGTTTCAACCTCCCATACAGGCCACTGACCAAAAGTAGGAGAGAAAAATGGCTAATAGTATAAGAGAGACATGGACCAGCTTAGAAGTAGTTCCTTGGAGCAACTCCAGTCTTCATTGTCTGCAGTCCAGTCTACTAGCAAAACACCAAACAGGAATCCATAGCATCTTCTCAATCCAGATGAAACCATGAGGCTCTAATGATCATTCACCAATGTATCTAAAAGCAGTTGGAATACTATCTGAAGTTCTTTGGTGTGTATCTCTCTACTAAGGCATGAAAAATGAAGACCAGTATCAGTGAAGCCCAATAAAGGCCAGCAGGCTAACCAATGCCAGACCATCTTCCACAGTCTGTTGTATCATACTTATATTGTTTCCAAAACATGGCATGTTCTCTCAAGCATCTGCTACAGCAAAACATCACATGCCCTTTCACCAGGTAGCTTCCAGAAAAGCATCACATAACACATCTATGTCTCTAACAAAACCAGAAATTCTTACTTCGCCAGACCTCTTATAACTGACCTTTGCCCTTGCAATATCCCAAAACTAAAATGTACAAAGAAGCAAACAACAATAAACAAAGCACGGAAAGCATTTTATCATAGTAGCTGTAATATGTCACAGTATATCTCACAGTATAACTCTGTCCACACACCTGCACTTGCAAATGTTCATTGCAATGAGTCATTGGTCTGGTTTGAGATATTTGGCTTCTGTGACACCATCAGTGTTGGTAGCCACATCACGCCTGCAATGCCTGCAGTCGCCATTATAAGATGGCGCCCATATCCGCTTGTCCGCTTGTCCGTTGGTCGTTAACAGGTTCTGCAACTGTGCTTGGGAAATTCCCGGTTGCATAACCCATGAGGTAATCTGGCCTGCCAATGAGTGATTGCCACGTCCTAGGCGGTAGCCGAACCCTATATAAGCTCGGGCCCTGTGCAGCTCAGGGTCCTTCCATTCTTCCCCTTGTAAGCTGATGGTCTCACTCTCAAGACGCATTAAAGCTTTGCTGCAGAAGGATCCGTTGTGTGCCGCGTCGTTCCTGCTGGCGGGAGGTAGCGCGGGACACATCAGTATTGGATCCAAGTTAGGATTCCTTGGATTACATGTTGTTCTCTTGTGTCATATAGAGTCTACAGCTTTGGAGCAGCAAGAATGGCCTTTTCATGACTAACAACGATTTGTAGATAATATTGGGAGTGGACAAATTCAGAACCTGGATCTGGGCCTGGGTGGTACCTGAGCTAATCAGCCTGTCAGGTATCCCTTATCAGCACCACCAGGGTTAGCTGTACTTCAGCAGTACTCCAGCTAGGCCAACCATTGCCACCATTTGCATGAGACAGAATCAGATTTTCCTCTTTCATGGCATAAGGACCAAAACTCTTATGTTCTCGAATGCCTCCATAGCCAGCTTCACTATGCTACCCTATCAAAGTTTGGGCCCACTCTCCCAAGTGCTGCTACATGTGAGGGGGCTAGGCCATCTCTCCTACTTTTCTCCCTCAGAGCTGACTTATCTGTTGCTCTTCCATCAAGGCCAGCTATATTCTGTGGCTCTGTAAGGTGCAGGGCCCACTCTCAGAACTAAGACCTCAAAAGCCACTTGGCAAAACCACAATCAACTCCTAGTTATCTTCTGACCTCCAGAAAAATAGCATTGCACATATTCATCTATGTGTACACACACACACACACACACACACACACACACACACACACACACAGATACATACACATGCACACGTGCACAGACACACATACACACACACACACACACACACAGAGAGAGAGAGAGAGAGAGAGAGAGAGAGAGAGAGATGCACATGTACATAAAGAGAACTAATTACATAAAAGGAAAACAAATAAAAGAGTCAGAAAAGGAATAGTCAGAAAAAGATGGATACAAATTAAGAAAGTAAGAAAACCTTCAATGAACCAGAAAATGCAAGAAACAAATTTTTTCTACAGACTCATAACCAAAACACATTTTACCAACATCACTACATCAGCCCATATTGTTTTACTTTTGATACCAGATTTATAGAACTATAAAAAGATAAATTCCTCATATTCAGTCAACATAGTTTGTGGTAAATGTTTACATAAGAAATAGAAAAATAATACTTTTCCCCCTGCATTTTGGTATTTAGAGTTTTTATACCAAAAGACATAAGTGTCGTTGAACAGATGACTTTTCCATTTTTTATTAGATATTTTCTTCATTTACATTTCACATGTTCTCCCGAAAATCCCCTAAACCTTCCCCCATGCCCCACCCTGCTCCCCTACCCACACCACCCACTCCCCCCTATTGGCCCTGGTGTTCCCCTGTACTGGGGCATATAAAGTTTGCATGACCAAGGGGCCTCTCTTCCCAGTGATGACCAACTAGGCCATCTTCTTCTATATATGCAACTAGAGACATGAGCTCTGGGGGTACTAGTTAGTTCATGTTGTTCTTTCACCTATAGGGTTGAAGACCACTTCAGCTCCTTGGGTACTTTCTCTAGCTCCTTCCTTGGGAACCCTGTGTTCCATCTAATAGCTGACTGTGAGCATCCACTTCTGTGTTTGCCAGGCACTGGTATAGCCTCCCACGAGACAGCTATATCAGGGCCCTTTCAGCACTATCTTGCTGGTATATGCAATAGTGTCTATGTTTGGTGGCTGATTATGGGATGGATCCCCAGCTGCAGGAGTCGCTGGTTGGTCCATCCTTTAGATTCAGCTCCTCACTTGATCTCTGTAACTCCTTCAATGTGTGCTTTGTTCTTAATTCTAGGAAGGGGAGAAGTGTCCACATTTTGATCTTCATTATTCTTGAGTTTCATGTGTTTAGTAAGTTGTATCTTGGGTAGTCTAGGTTTCTGGGCTAATATAGGCAAATGGATGGATCTGAAGGGTATCATCCTAAGTGAGGTAACCCAACCACAAAAGAACTCACATAACAGATGACTTTTTATTAGGTTCTGTAAACTTGTCAGTTTTTCAGGCATGTTAGGTCTCAGGCAGAAGGGGGAAGTGGGCATGCCCAGGACTGTGTGTGGTGTATACAGCTGTTTAAACTCTCAAGGAGGTTTGTGTAGGAGGCTGAAGTTCTGTGGTGGGGAGAAAGCTGCCATGATTGTGCTGACAATAATAAACTGCTAGGTCTTCAGCATGCACATTGCTGATGGTGAGAATGAAATCTGTCCCAGATCCACTTCCTGTGAATCGATCAGGGACCCAAGATTCTCTAGTGGAGGACCCATAAATAAGCAGGTTAGGAGGCTGCCCTTGTTTCTGCTGGTACCAGGCCAAGTACTTCTTTTTGTTTCCACTCCATAAAAGACTCTGACTGGACTTGCAGCTCAAAGTGACCTTCTCTCCTGCTGTCACAGCCAGGGAAGATGGAGACCGGGTCATTGCAATGTCCCCACAGGTATCTACAATAGTTAGTAGACAGTGAAGAAGTCAAAATATCACTATTTGCAGATGATATAGTATATATAAGTGACCCTAAAAATTCCACCAGCGAACCCCTAAATCTGATAAACAACTTCAGTAAAGTAGTAGCTGGATATAAAATTAACTCAACCAAATCAGTGGCTTTCCTCGGGAAACAACACCCTTCACAATAGTCACAAATAATATAAAATACCTTGCTGTGACTCTAACTAAGCAAGTGAAAGATCTGTATGATAAGAAACTTCAAGTCTCTGAAGAAATGCATTGAAGATTTCAGAAGATGGAAAGATCTCTCATGCTCATGGATTGACAGGATAAATATAGTCAAAACAGCTACCTTGCTGAAAGCAATCTACAGATTCAGTTCAATCCCCATCAAAATCTCAACTCAATTCTTCACAGAGATTGAAAGGGCAATTTGCAAATTCATCTGGAATAACAAAAAACCTAGGATAGCAAAAATTATTCTCAACAATAAAAGAACCTCTGATGGACTCACCATACTTGACCTCAAACTGTACTACAGAGCAATTGTGATAAAAACTGTATGGTACTGGTACAGTGACACGTAAGTAGATCAATGGAATAGAATTGAAGAACCAGAAATGCACCCATACACCTATGGTCACTTGATCTTTGACAAAGGTGCTAAAACTATCCAGTGGAAAAAAGACAGAATTTTCAATAAACAGTGCTGTCTCAACAGGTGGTTACCAGGTTAAAGAATGCAAATTGATCCATTCTTATCTCCTTGTACAAAGCTCAAGTCTAAGTGGATCAAGGAACTCCACATAAAACCAGAGACACTGAAACTTATGGAGAAGAAAGTTATGGAGAAGAAGAAGAGCATCAAAGATATGGGCACAGGGGAAAAATTCCTGAACAAACAGCAATGGCTTTTGCCATAAGATCGAGAATCAACAAATGGGAGCTCATAAAATTGCAAAGCTACTATAAAGCAAAAGACACTCTCAATAAGACAAAAAGGCAACCAACAGATAATGAAAAGATCTTTACCTATCCTAAATCGAATAGGGGGCTAATATCCAATCTATATATATTGGATATTCAATATATACGTATATATTGAATATCCAATATATAGAGATTGGATATTAGCCATATATATATATATATATATATATATATATATATATATATATATATATATATATATATATATATATATATAT
>LR752181.1:8154-72743 GCA_902729485.2 Mus minutoides | reverse complement strand
TTATTGTTTTTAATAGCTGAGTAGTACTCCATTGTGTAAATATACCAAATTTTTTGTATCCATTCCTCTGTTGAGGGACATCTGGGTTCTTTCCAGTTTCTGGCTATTATGAATAAGGCTGCTATGAACATAGTGGAACATGTGTCCTTGTTACCAGATGGAATATCTTCTGGATATATGCCCAGTAGAGGTATTGCATTCCCCTAACTCTTTTACAAGACTCCTTGAACATTGTCTCTTTATCTGTTTCAGCCAGTGCTGAGTGGAGCCTCTCAGAGAACTGCTATGCTATTCTCTCCTCCACCTCCTATTCCCCCTCTCCATTCCCTGCCTGCTGGCTTCTCCAGCATGCCCAACATCAGGGAGGTCTGACCTTTCCCTGTTGTGTTCCATCTTCAGGTCCACACAGCCACCTGCAATGATGGAGGTCTACATTTATCAGTGACCATCAGGTGAGACTCCTTACCTAATTCCCTGCCTGTTGTCCCCTCCAGGAAAACCCAGCAATGAGTTCCTCCTATTCCTCTACACTTCATGTCCTGGCCCACAGCTCTACAGGCAGTCCTGGAGGCCTGCTGAAACCAGGGACATCCAGAGGCCTGAAGTCATCAGTGACTACCTGAAGCCATCCCTCAAAGCCTGCTGCCACTCAGGACAAACAACTCTACGTGCTGCCATCAGGAGATTACCAGCTTTACCTGTGTCCTTGGAGTCCTGCTGCCCTCGGGGACATCCAGGCCTGCCAACACCAGAGATTCAGAGCTTTCTTAATGTAAAATCATCTCTCTGTTATGTTGGTATGTTAGCAGTTTATAAATGAGATCTGAACATTTCTTATCACAAATCATTTTGTGTTTTATACCTGAAAATTGCTGTATAAATTTATATACTTAATGTAAAATAGAAGAAAAATGGACACTGATTAAATGTATATTTAATTTTAACAATATTCTGGTTTAATGTTAGCACATTAATATCAGTGAATAATTCACTTTGGATATCAAATACCATGTGCTATCTTAGTTAGTTGATTAATGACATACATGTGGAAATCTTGTCTCCATGCATAGATTAGACTGGCCTAGAACTTTTGTACTCTAGGATAGCTGTAACTTTATGGATCTATTACTTCTATCTCTCCATTCTGGAATATAGATATGAATCTCACTCGTTGTCATGATATTTTGTTTATTTTTCTGTTACTTGTATGTTGCACATAATACTATATTTATAATTTACTTCATATATATACTCTCACAATTCACTACTCTGAATGCAGGTGGTTTTTCATGTCTGTTATCACTACTGATCTTCCTTCACACTCAAACACACTCAAACTTTTTTTTTTCATTTAGATGTGAACAATCTCTGATGTTGTGGTCTGCTGATCTCCATATATTCATTTCTTGATTTAGGGTGGTATACCCCCTTCTGGAGAATTTTTGAAGTGTGAGCAAGACCATATTTAGCCAGTTTTAATCCTGCTAATTTCTAGACTTCTCTAGAAAATGCCTTTGTGGAATAAACCTTTTTGATATTGATGGTGTCCAGGCATGATGAGGTGGAGAAAACCAATTTGTTTTATTTGCCATTTTTCCAAAGTTAGAACCCTCTTTAAGTTTCCTGAAGCTGTGGAAAATATGATTCTTAGTTTCTGTTGGGTTTGCCTTTACTTTGAGATTAAATCTTCTTTGATCCTATAATTAAACTAATGTCCCCCAAGATTTCCACAGTGCTAATCTGGGCTTCTTCTTGCATCTCTGTCCCATATTTATTTTGGAAGTTGGGGCCCAAATGTATGAGGCACTGTTCATGTTCTCCTTATAAGAGTAGCTATGAGGATGAAAGACAATGAACACATTTGGTTTCATTAAAAAATTTTTTTTTCTTTCCCTTCCTATCCATTACTATTTTTTATAGGACATTTTTGCTCTGTTTCTTTCTTGTATTCTCGTGAATTTTTTTCTCAGCATATCTTATCATGTTTTGCAGAATGGTTAATCTGAGATAGCTCTCCTAAAGTTTAAAGAAAAGTCACCTGATTTAAATATGTCTTGGATTTTAACCAAACCTTTAAGATGGCATAGTAGATTTCTCTTGGTGATGAGGAAGCCAATCACTTTCAGTGTTTTCTTATGCTTTCTCTGATGGCATTTTTGCCTGTTGATTGACACTAGGCACCCACTTACACATTGCCCAGGCATTTGCTTTTTATTTTCTGTCTGCTTTGCATGGGTTCCTCCAGCCCAGCCCAGCTGCTCAGAATTTATAAACCAGGTCTTTGCATTGTGATTGATCTGCATCAGAAAGGCAGGGGGATCAAGATGGAATCACAGACTCAGGTGCTCATGTCCATGCTGCTCTGGGTGTCTGGTAAGAAATTTAAAGTGTTAAAATCTTTTCAAAGTTTCCTCTTTGTAATAAGCAATTTACAATATGTGCCAGTGTATAGTATTTCTTACACAATAATGTTTTGATATTATGACATTATAAGGACATTTAAATGACAAAATAAAACTGTTATTGTAATATATATTAGTGTAGATATACATTTTCACTTTCTACTCATTATTTCAGGTACCTGTGGGGACATTGTGATGACACAGTCTCCATCCTCTCTGAGTGTGTCAGCAGGAGAGAAGGTCACTATGAGCTGCAAGTCCAGTCAGAGTCTGTTAAACAGTGGAAACCAAAAGAACTACTTGGCCTGGTACCAGCAGACACCAGGGCAGCCTCCTAAACTGCTTATTTATGATGCATCCACTAGGGCATCTGGGGTCCCTGATCGCTTCATAGGCAGTGGATCTGGGACAGATTTCACTCTCACCATCAGCAGTGTGCAGGCTGAAGACCCAGCCATTTATTACTGCCAGAATGATTATGGCTATCCTCCCACAGTGCTTCAGCCTCCTACACAAACCTCCTTAATAGTCTCAACAACTGTGTACATCACACACAGCCCTGGCTATGCACACTTCCTCCTGCCTGACACCTGGCATGCCTGAAAAACTGAAGAAAATGTTTACAGAGTCCAGTATAAAATAATGTGTTTAATGCCTTTTATGTTTTTGGTATAAGTACTCTATAAACCAAAATTCAGAAAATACCACAGTATTGGTTTTCTATTCATTCTGTAACAATTTACCACAAACTACGTTGATTAAATATGAGGAATTGATCTTTTTATAGTTCTATATATCTGGTATCCAATGTTAGCACCTATGTGCTGATGTGGTGATGTTGGGAAATTTTGTCTTCGTAAGGAGTATATATAAAATATTTGTTTCTTGCTTTTGCTACTATATAGGGGCTTTTCTGTACTTGTTTAGTGTTATCCATATTTTTCTGACTTTTTCCTTTTCTGACTTTTCTACTTATAATCCTTTTTGATTTCTTTTATTTTTTATTAGATATTTTCTTCATTTACATTTCAAATGTTATCCCCAAAGCCCCCTATACCCTCCCCCTGCCCTGTTTCCCATCCTACCCACTCTTGCTTCCTGGCCCTGGCATTCCCCTGTACTGAGGCATATGATCTTTGCAATACTTAGGGACTCTCCTTCCATTGATGGCCAACAAGGCCATCCTCTGCTAAATATGCAACCAGAGACACAGATCTGGGGGGGGGGGAGGTACTGTTTAGTTCATATCCTTGTTCCTCCTATAGGTTTGCAGACCCCTTCAGCTCCCTGGGTACTTTATCTAGCTTCTTCATTAGGAACCCTGTAATCCATTCAATAGGTGACTGTGTGCATCCACTTCTGTATTTGCCAGGCATTGGCATAGCCTTGTATGAGACAGCTATATCAGGGTCCCTTCAGCAAACTCTTGCTGTCCTATGCAATAGTGTCTGAGTTTGGTGACTGATTATTGGATGGATCCCCAAGTGGGGTAGTCTCTGGATAGTCCATCCTTTCTTCTTAGCTCGAAACTTTGTCTCTGTAACTCCTTTCATGGGTATTTTGTTTCCTATTCTAAGGAGGAATGAAGTATCCACACGCTGGTCTTCCTTCTTCTTGATTTTCTTGTGTTTTGCAAATTGTATCTTGGGTATTCTGAGTTTCGGGGCTAATATCCACTTATCAGTGAGTGCATATCTAATGACTTCTTTTGTGATAGGGTTACCTCACTAAGGATGATATCCTCCAGATCCATTCATTTGCCCAAGAATTTCATAAATTCATTGTTTTAAATAGCAGAGTAGTACTCCATTGTGTAAATGTACCACGTTTTCTGTATCCATTGCTCTGTTGAGGGACATCTGGGTTCTTTCCAGCTTCTGGCTATTATAAATAAGGCTGCTATGAACATAGTGGAGCATGTGTCCTTTTAACCAGTTGGAACAACTTCTGGGTTCATGCCCAGGACAGGTATTGCTGGATCCTCATGTAGTACTATGTCCAATTTTCTGAGGAACCGCAAGACTGACTTCCAGAGTGGTTGTACCAGCTTGCATTCCCACTGGCAATGGAGGAGTGTTCCAAATTCTGCACATCCTCGCCAGCATCTGCTGTCACCTGAATTTTTGATCTTATCCATTCTGACTGGTGTGAGGTGGAATCTCAATGCTGTTTGATTTGCACTTCCGTGATGATTGAGGATGTTGAACATTTTTTCAGGTGTATCTCAGTCATTCAGTATTCCTCAATTGAGAATTCTTTGTTTAGCTCTGTACCCCATTTTTAAGGGGGTTATTCGTTTTTCTAAAGTCCAGCTTCTTGAGCTCTTTGTAGATATTGGATATTATTCCCCTATCAGATTTAGGATTGGTAAAAATTCTTTCCCAATCTGTTGGTGGCCTTTTTGTCTTATTGAGAGTGACTTTTGCCATACAGAAACTTTGCAATTTTATAAGGTCCCATTTGTCAATTCTTGATCTTACAGCACAAGGCATTGCTGTTCTGTTTAGAAATTTTTCCCCAGTGCCCATATCTTCAAGGCTTTTCCCCACTTTCTCCTCTATAAATTTCATTGTCTCTGGTTTTATGTGGAGGTCTTTGATCCACTTAGACTTGAGCTTTGTACAAGGAGGTAAGAATGGATCAATTTGCATTCTTCTACATGATAATAGCCAGTTGTGCCAGNTTTTTTTTTTTTTTTTTTTTTTTTTTTTTTTTTTTTTTTTTTTTTTGGTTTTTAGAGACAGGGTTTCTCTGTATAGCCCTGGCTGTCCTGGAACTCACTTTGTAGACCAGGGTGGCCTCAAACTCAGAAATCTGCCTGCCTCTGCCTCCCGAGTGCTGGGATTAAAGGCGTGTGCCACCATGCCCGGCTGCCATGGAGTTTGTTTGTTTTTTTTTTTTTTTTTATCACAATTGTGCTGTAGTATAGCTTCATGTCAGGCATGGCGATTCCACAGAGGTTCTAATTTGTCATGACCCACAATGACACTAGCAGAATTAATAATCTGTTCTCTTGGCTTTCCTTTCTGTGGTACTATTTAAAAAAATAATCAGGCTTAATTATTTTCGAATAGTCAAACCAACACAAATCATTAGGCTGTTTGCTTTGCTTTAGTGTGGCCTGACACATAACTCCAGTATTTTCACAAGGATTAAGATCATTTTCTTTATAAATCCATATTGTTTCTAAGACTACTAAGGTAGTCTTAGAAACTTAAGTGCGATATAAACTAATTCTGAGTTGCTACAGTTCTTGATTCTATTTAATTGGCTTACATAATAGGATTGGTATAAAGACCCTGAGTTATATGTCTAACATTTTTAATAGCCAAAATACTGGCTTGTTGAAATATTATGTATTCAGAATATCTAGCATACTTATGAATTAGGAAAAAATTATGTGTGCATTTTACATGCTACTTATAGGAAATGTTCATACTCTATGTTCTGACTGAACAACATACCAGATTCCATGTCAAGTGTACTCAAACACTGGTTGAGAAAAGGTTTGATGACATCCACTGGGAATGATTGCCAATGGGAAATAAAATGTATTCAACTTTTTCCAGGATAAAGTAAGACATACTGATTCTGGATTCAAAAGAGCACTCTTTGTATCCTGGACAAACCATTCAAATATTTATATGTGGTTTTTATTTACACTCCTAATGCTTCTTTTTAAAAAAAAAAAAACATGTCTTCCCTTTCTTTCTTTCTTTCTTTCTTTCTTTCTTTCTTTCTTTCTTTCTTTCATTCTCTTTCTTTCTCTCTTTTTCTTTCCTCTTTTCTTTTCTTTCTTTTTCCTTTCTTTATTTTAGAAAGCTTAAAGCTGTGTGAGTTTTCTGACAGTTTAGTGAAGCCACAATTTTATTGTTATCACTCATTTGTAAGTGTGATAAAATGGTATTTCAAAATGGCAAAAAAAAGAATAGTTTTTGCTATCCTAGGTTTTTTATTATTCCAGATGAATTTGCAAATTTTCCTTTCTATCTCAGTGAAGAAATGAGTTGGAATTTTGATGGAGATTGCATTGAATCTGTAACTTGCAGGATAGTCATTTTGACTATATTAATCCTGCCAATCTATGAGTATGGGAGATCTTTCCATCTTCTGAGATCTTCTGTTTCTTTCTTCAGGGACTTTAAGAACTTGTCATACAGATCTTTCACTTCCTTAGTTAGAGTCACACCAAGGTATTTTATATTATTTGTGACTATTGTGAAGGGTGTTCTTTCCCTAATTTCTTTCTCAGCCCGTTTATCCTTTGTGAGAGAGAAAGGCCATTGATTTTTTAAAATTAATTTTATATCCAGCCTCTGCACTGAAGCTGTTTATCAGGTTTAGGAGTTCTCTGGTGAAAATTTTGGGATCACTTATATATACTATCATATCATTTGCAAACAGTGATATTTTGACTTCTTCATTTCCAATTTGTATCCCCTTGATCTCCTATTCTTGTCGAATTGCTCTGGCTAGGACTTCAAGTACTATATTGAATAGGTAGGAAGAAAGTGGGCAGCCTTCTCTAGTCCCTGATTTTAGTGGGATTGCTTCGAGTTTCTCTCCATTTAATTTCATGTTGGCTACTGGTTTGCTGTAGATTGCTTTTATTATGTTTAGGTATGGGCCTTGAATTCCTGATCTTTCCAAGACTTTTATCATGTTGGATTTTGTCAAATGCTTTCTCAGAATCTAAGGACATGATCATGTGTTTTCTTGTGTTTGAGTTTCGTTATGTAGTGAATTACATTGATGGATTTCCATATATTAAACCATCCCTGCATTCCTGGGATGAAGCCTACTTGATCATGATGGATGATCGTTTTGATGTGTTCTTGGATTCGGTTTGCAAGGATTTTATTGAGTATTTTTGCATCGATATTCATAAGGGAAATTGGTCTGATGTTCTCTTTTTTTGTTGGATCTTTCTGTGGTTTAGGTATCAGAGCAATCATGGCTTCATAGAATGAATTGGATAGAGTACCTTCTGTTTCTATTTTGTGGAATAGTTTGAGGAGAGTTGGAATTAGGTCTTCTTTGAAGGTCTGATAGAACTCTGCACTAAACCCATCTGGTCCTGGGTTTTTTTTGTTTGTTTGTTTTGTTTTGTTTTGTTTTTTTGTTTGTTTGTTTGTTTTGGTTGGGAGACTATTGGTGAATGCTTCTATTTCTTTAGGGGAAATGGATCATTAATCTGATCCTGGTTAAATTTTGGTACCTGGTTTCTGTCTAGGAAGTTGTCCATTTCATCCAGGTTTTCTAGTTTTGTTGAATATAGCCTTTTTTTTAGTAGGATCTGATGATATTTTGGATTTCCTCAGGATCTGTTGTTATGTCTCCGTTTTCATTTCTGATTTTGTTAATTAAGATACTGTCCCTGTTCCCTGTAGTTAGTCTGGCTAAGGGTTTATCTTTCTTGTTGATTTTCTCAAGCAACCAGCTCCTGGTTTGGTTGATTCTTTGAATACTTCTTTTTGTTTCTACTTGCTTGATTTTGGCCCTGAGTTTGATTATTTCCTGCCTTCTACTCCTCTTGGGTGAATTTGCTTCCTTTAGTTCTAGAGCTTCTAGGTGTGCTTTCAGGCTGCTCCTGTATGCTTTCTCTAGTTTATTTTTGGAGGCACTCAGGGCTATGAGTTTTCCTCTTAGTACTGCCTTCATTGTGTCTGATAAGTTTGGGTATATTGTGGCTTCATTTTCATTAAACGCTAGAAAGTCTTTAATTTCTTTCTTTATTTCATCCTTGACCAAGCAATCATTGAGTAGAGTGTTGTTCAGGTTTTCAAGAGAATTCTCACTTTCTATTATTTATGATGTTATTGAAAATCAGCCTTAGTCCATGGTACTCAGATAGGATGCATGTAATAATTTCCATATTTTTTTGTATATGGGGAGGCCTGTTTTGTGACCAATTATATGGTAAATTTTGAAGCGATACCATGTGGCACTGAGAAGAAGGTATATCCTTTTGTTTTAGCATAAAATGTTCTGTAGATATCTATTAAATCCATTTGTTTCATGACTTCTGTTAGTGTCCATGTGTCTCTGTTTAGTTTCTGTTTCCAGGATCTGTCCATTGGTAAGAGTGGGGTGCTGAAGTCTTACACTATTATTGTGTGAGGTGTAATGTGTGGTTTGAGCTTTACTACAGTTTCTTTAATGACTGTGTCTGTCCTTATATTCGGGGAATAGTTATTCAGAATTGAGAGTTCATTTTGGTAGATTTTACCTTTGATGAGTATGAAGTGCCCCTCCATTTTTTTTTTTTTTTTTTTTTTTGGTACGTTTGGGTTGAAAGTCAATTTTCTGATATTAGAATGGCTGCTCCAGGGAAAAATGGTCTTGTTTCCTAAGATCATGCACTTGGAAAATTGTTTTCCAGCCTTTCACCCTAAGGTAGTTTCTGTCTTTTTCTCTGAGGTGTGTTTCCTGTAAGCAGCAAAACGTTAGGTACTGTTTGTGTAGCCAGTCTATTAGTCTATGTATTTTTATTGGGGGATTGAGTCCATTGATGTTAAGAGAAATTAAAGAAAAGTAATTGTTGCTTCCTGCTATTTTTGTCGTTAAAGTTGGGATTCTGTTCTTGGGGCTGTCTTCTTTTAGTATTGTTGAAGGATTACTTTTTTGTTTTTCTAGTTTGCAGTTTCTGTTTATGTTTTACCTTTATTATCCTTTGAAGGGCTGGGTTCATGGAAATATATTGTGTGAATTTAGTTTTATCATGGAATACTTTGATTTCTCTATAAGTAATTGAGAGTTTTTTTGGTTATAGTAATCTGGGCTGGCATTTGTGTTTTCTTAGGGTCTGCAAAACGTCTGTCTAGGATCTTCTGGCTTTCATAGTCACAGGTGAGAAGTCTGATGTAATTATTATAGGCCTGCCTTTATATATTACTTGACCATTTTCCCTTACTGATTTTAATATTCTATCTTTATTTAGTACATTTGTTGTTCTGATTATTATGTGTCGGGTGGAATTTCTTTTATGGTCCATTCTATTTGGAGTTCTGTAGGCTTCTTTTATGTTCATGGTCATCTCTTTCTTTAGTTTTGGGAAGTTTTCTTCTATTATTTTGTTGAAGATATTTGTTGGCCCTTTAAGTTGAAAATCTTCATTCTGATCTACTACTATTAGGGTCAGTCTTTTCATTGTGCCCTGGATTTTCTGGATGTTTTGAGTTAGGATATTTTTTCGTTTTGCATTTTCTTTGATTGTTGTGACCATGTTCTCTATTGAATCTTCTGCACCTGAGATTCTCTCTTCCATCTCTTGTATTCTGCTACTGATGCTCACAGCTGTTTCCTGATTTCTTTCTTAGGATTTCTATCTCCAAAATCGTCTCACTTTGGGTTTTCTTTATTGTTTCTACTTCCCTTTTTAGCTCCTGGATGGTTTTGTTCAATTCCATTACCTGTTTGGTTGTATTTTCCTGTAGTTCTTCAAGGGATTTTTGTGTTTCCTCTTAAAGGGCTTTTACTTCTTTAGCAGTGTTCTCCTGTATTTCTTTAAGTGTCCTTCTAATGTCCTTCTTAATTTCCTCTACTAGCACCAGAGATATATTTTTATATCTGAGTCTTGCTTTTTGTTTGTGTTGGGGTATCCAGGACTGGCTGAGGTGGGAATGCTGGGTTCTGATGAAGGTGAGTGTTCTTGGTTTCTGTTATTAAGATTCTTAAGTTTGCCTTTCGCCATCTGGTAATCTCTGGAGTTGGTTGTTATAGTTGCTCTGGTTGGAGCTTGTTCCTCCTGTGATTCTGTTAGTCTCTGTCAGCAGTCCTGGGAGTCCAGCTCTATCCTGAGTCTCAGTGGTAGGAGTAGTCTCTGCAGGCAAGCTCTCCTCTTACAGGGAAGGTGCACAGAGGTCTGGTGTTCAGACCTGCCTCTTGGCTAAAGATCAAGGCCCGATATAGTGCCTGTCCCAGCAGATGTGTTGCCTCTGTGGCCTGTACACTCACCTGCACATACTGGTCGCTGAGGGACCCAGGAACCAAGTTGGCTCCCTCAAGAGCTCAGGCTGGCAAAGCCCTCCAGGGCAGACATTTCTCCTCAGGCGAGGAAGGTGCCCAGATGTCTGGAGCCTGAAACTGGTTCTGTCCCAGAAGCTGTGTTGCTTCTGCCTGTCCCCGAAGCTGTGTTGCTTCTGTGGTCTGCTCAGTCACAGTTTGCAGTCAGCAGTGGGTTTCAGATCTGTTCAGATCATCCTCAGTTCTCACTTGTCCCATGTACAACACCTTGCTCAGAAATTCTTCGGTGATCTTTGATCATGGCTGTGGACACAAACAGACCAATCCATGACCTTCAAAACGAACCTGCTGCTATTTGAGTTTCTGTAGAACAGACTTCAGCATTGATTATGTGGTTGTGCATATGTTTAGGCAGGCGACAGTGGTAGAAAAAGTTCACAATTATAACATGTATCTCACATCAAAGATGTCAGCAGCCTATCAGGTTAGGACCTTAACATGAAGATGAATTTTCTTTAGACATCTGTATCTTCTAGTGACATGTGGTTCTTTGATTTCACTATTAAATTTCTGTGGCTGAGGAACAAATGATCATTAGTTTAGAAGCTCATTAGTAGTCATACTTTTAAGCCACAAGTCTAAAGACCATGTGACTGGGATTTTGGCTCACATTCTTTCCATATCTAAATTAGGAAGTTAGGCATGGTTTGAAACATGACCTCCTTCTTCTCCAAAACTATCATAGAATATTGTTCTTCACATCAAGTCATGTTTATATCATGATTCTTATTGCATTTCTTTGAATCTAGAACCAGATTCCGAGGGAACCAGATTCTGTGATTAGTTTAGGTCCACTTAGGTAAGCTCTCTCTTAAAATTTCCTTCTATTATTATAGCTATGAAATCTTTCGTTTAAAAATTTTTATTACTGTCTTCTTTCTTTTTTATTTCTTTCCTTTTATCTCTTGTATCCTGTTGGTGATACTTGCATCTGTAGTTCCCAATCTCTTTCCTAGGTTTTCCATCTCCAGCGTTTCCTCCATTTGTGATTTCTGTATTGTTTCTGTTTCCATTTTTAGGTCTTGCACTGCATTTTTTTTCAGTTCCTTCACCTGTTTGGTTGTATTTTCCTGTATTTCTTGAAGGGAATTATGTATTTCCTCTTTAAGGGTTTCTATTTGTTTCTCTGAGTTTTCCTGTATTTCTTTAAGAAACTTGTTTATATCCTCCTTAAAAGCCTCTTTCATCTTCATGAGATGGGATTTGAGGTCAGAATCTTGTTCTTTGGGTTTGTAAGTGGGTTCTGATGGTGTCAAATTACATTAGCTTCTCTTGAATATGTTCTTGTGCTTACCTTACAAGATCTGGTTATCTCTGGTGTTAACTGGTCTGGGTGTCTCAGACTGGAGCAGACCTCCTTGGATGCAGATAGAGCTGTGTGACCTGCATGAGAGTAGGCCTTTTAGGAGGTAGATAGTGCTGTTTCTCATTAGGATAGGCCTCTTCTGTCCCTGGTGAGACCAGGCCTCCTGTTTCCTTGGTTAGGGTAAACCTCCTGGGAGACAAATTAGCATTGGAGTCTAGGAGCAGCAGGCACTTTGATCTGTGTTCCTGGTTATGGAAGAAGTCCTTGGAGTTAAGTAGGCTGGGGGGTGGGGGACAACATGCTGATGTGCCACAGGTTCAGGTAGAGGTGTAGACTGGAAGGATGATGGGGCTCAGGTAGTGTGGGATAGATCTCATGTCTGTTGTACTCTGAGGAGTCCCAGGTGGTATGGGTATTGAGGTGAGGGTCTCACCTGTGTTCCTACTTATGGCAGACCTCCTGGGAGACAGGTAGGCTGTGAGGTCCTGTGAGGGGAGGTTCAGTTATAGCCCCAAATTTCTGAATCTTTTGCTACAGTCTCCTCTGTCTGCACCATCCAGGGCTCTTGGTTCTATTTCACATGTGAGCAGATCTGCCTGAGCAATAGAAAATCTGAGATGTTCTAGGGCTTCTGGGTAACTGTGCTGCTGAATGCTGACTTGCACAGGACCACCGTAGCCAAGAAACTGCATCTGAGGAGAGTTTTATGGGTCCCTTATATATACATTTAAACATCTACTGAAATGGGTTTCTATATAATTTCTCAAATGGTCCTTAGTGCTACCTATCTTCCTCTTTGAACACAGAGGACTTGTTCTGGTGTCTTCATGCCTACTGATTAGTGTTCATGTTACTGAAAGATATTGCTCATTCTACCAGAAGAGAAAGGTAACCTTAGTGGAAACCTTGTGATCTTCTGTTCAATTGGATTTAATGCTCTCTCCAAGAGATGCGACCCAAGCTAGGTGGCCAAGAAACTTCAACTAGATAGGCCATGAATCTAGGTGAAACTCAGATGCTATAGTTCTGAAAAGGAATACAGCAATGAAATGAAATCATTAGGTTGACATTTTATTATACTCATTGATCAAAGTATTGCTTCATCATTAGAGAAGTTTCTTCCTGCAGTAGATGGGAACTAATATAGAGACGTACAGACAGACACAGTGGAAAGAGGGAGACCTTGGAGTTCAGTCCTAAATGGATTGCTTTTATCAAACTCTTCTCTTGAGAGCTCAGAGATCTCTGTGGATGAGGAAGCCAAAAAATTTTAAGAGATGATGGATGATATCAAGAAAACACTGTCTTCTAGACACAACAGGACTAGTGCACATATGAACTCACAGAGACTGTGGCAGGACACCAGTCCAGCACAGGTCGAAGCTAGGAGGGGTCCAGGAGTCAGACATGGAAATGGACATGAGCTTTCCTCTTTAACCAAGAAAGTATCATGTGACTACCATACTGCTGTTTTCCTCATATGATTGTGTGTTAGCACAGATATCTGAATATGCCTATCAGAGATAATTTAATGTTTTAGACCCGAAAAGCAGATATATAAAATTATATATTTGATGCCATATAAAAGTAAGTGCATAGTGGTTAAATGTATATTTGATTTTCAATAATATTCTTGGCTCAATGCTAAATGTTAATATTGGATAAATACTTTGCTTTGGATAGATAATGCCATGAGCTGCCTTGCAATTAGTTGACTAATAATATACATTTTGAGTGATTATGTCCCTATAGACTAGACTGCCCTAGATTAGACTTGCTATGCCCCCAAGGCTGGCCTTAAACTCATGATTCTGCTGTTTCTATCTCCAATTTCTGGGATTTTAGACAAGAATATCCATTCCTTGACAAAAAATATTTATTTTTTGTTTCTTTTACTTTTTACATAACATTGGGTCTATAACTTGCTTTAAACATATATACATACATAGACATATGTATTCATAATCCAATATATCTAAATCTTGGAAGGTTATTTAATTTCTCTTATTTTTATTTATTTTCATTTATACTTAACTTTTTTCTTTTGGATGGCACCTATCTTTGATGTTGGGATCTATTGGTCTTGGTAAATTTATTACTTGATTTAAGAATGCTGCACTCCTTCTGGAGAGTTTTTTTTCTCCAATGAATATATATATATATATACACACACACCCTCCCCCTGCCTCTATGAGGGTGTTCTCCCACCCACTCATCCACCCACTCCCTTCTTCCTGCCCTGACATTCCCTTACACTGGGGAATTGAACACCCTCAGGACCAAGGGTCTCTCCTCCCATTGATGTCCAATAAAGTCATCCTCTGCCACATATGCTGCCAGCACCATGGGCCCCTCCATATGTATTCTTTGGCTGGTGGTCCAGTCCCCAGGAGCTCTGGGGTATCTGTCTAGTTGTCACTGTTGCGCCCTCCATGTGGCTGCAAACTCCCTCAGCTCCTTCAGTTCCTTCTCCAACTCCTCCATGGGGGATCCATGCACTCTTTTTAACTTGTTTATTATGTCAGCAAAACCATCCTAACCCACTTACAATACTGCTAATTTTTAAATTACCCTAGAATATTTATTTCTGGAATTAAATACTCTTTCAATTTTGTTCTACAGTCAAGATTTTATGAAGAAATCTAGATTGTTTAATTCCCTTTCCATTCTCCCATTTTAGAGCTCTGTTTCAGTTCCACAAATTAGAAGAAAATATTTATAAGTTTCTGCTAGGGTTATATTTGCCTTGAGATTAAAGCTTTTTAGGTCCCAAGATTAAATTATTGTCTTCCAGGATTTCCACAGAATGAATTCTGAGCTTCTCTTTTCATATCAGTCCCATTTTTAGTCTGTAAATACAATGTCCAAGGCACTGTTCATAGGCCTCATAATGGGTGTCTTAGGAGATGGGAGATACTGAACAAATTTCGCTCCCATTTCCGTTTTTTTTTTTTTTTTTTTTGCATTTTCTTTTTCCCAGATTCTACCCTTATTATCTTTTATTGCATGTTTTCTTCTATGTTTCTTTTGTTGTTTTTGTGATTTCTTTTTTTAAATAATCACCCTCAGACTGTCAATCTGAGGTAACTCTTCTCAAAAGTTAACTGATTTACATGTTTTGGACTTTAACTGAATTCTGCTGTTAGAGCACATAGTACTTTGCTGTTGAAGAGCTATAAGCTGATATCTTTCAGTGATCACTCAAGCTCTCTATGAGAGTAGTTTTGACTGTTGATTGACACCAGTCACTCACACACACACACACACACACACACACACACACACACACACACTGTTCAGGCATTTGCTTTTGTATTTGCTGGCTGCTTTGCATAGACCCCTCCAGCCGAGTCCAGCTGCTCAGAATTTATAAACCAGTGTAAACTTAGCAGCATCAGACAGGCAGGTGGAGCAAGATGGATTTACAGACCCAGGTCCTTATGTTGCTACTGCTATGGGTGTCTGGTGAGAAATTTATAAGTATTATCATTTCAGAGTTACATCTTTTTATATAAAAAATTTACAGTGTGTGCAAGTGTGTAATATTTCTTCCATAATAATACTCTGACAATATGACATTACAAGGACCTTTGGCAAATCTCAACTGTTATTATAATCTATACTTGTGTATGTATGCATGTTCACTTTCTACTCCTTTCAGGTACCTCTGGGGACATTGTGATGACTCAGTCTCCATCATCTCTGGCTGTGTCAATAGGAGAGAAGGTCACTATGAGCTGCAAGTCCAGTCATAGCCTTTTATATAGTAGCAATCAAAAGAACTACTTGGCCTGGTACCAGCAGAAAACAGGGCAGTCTCCTAAAGTGCTAATCTACTGGGCATCCACTAGGGAATCTGGGGTCCCTGATCGCTTCACAGGCAGTGGATCTGGGACAGATTTCACTCTCACCATCAGCAGTGTGCAGGCTGAAGACCTGGCAGTTTATTACTGCAAGCAGTATTATGATCTTCCCACAGTGCTTCAGCCTCCTACACAAACCTCCTTGAGAATTTCACCAGCTGCCTGCATAACACACAGCCCTGGGCCTTGCACACTTCCTCTTTCTACATGAGAGCCAGCATGCATAAAACACATGAAAAAATTTTCAGAGCCCAGCAAAGATAATGAGTTCACTGTCTCTTGTGTTTTTCTCTTTCATTTTTCTTTTTTGGTATGAAAAAATTTTGTATGAAAATACAAAAAGAAACTCAGTATTATCTTTCTGTTCTTCCTGCAACACATTACCACAAACTCTTTTCCTTGAATATGAGCGATTCATCTTTTTATCGTGCTGGAGTTCTGGTTTTCAACATGAGACTCTATGGGCTGAAGTGAAAGCATTGTTAAACAGCACTTTAGATTCGAGGCACTAGGAAACAATTTTTATTTTTTTGATTACCTTTTTTGCTTTGTCTACTTTCTAGAGTACTTTCTTACTTCATTATCTATGTATACTTCTTTATTTTTCTTTTATTGTTTTTTCACCTTTTCATAAACTCTTACGTTTTTGTACTTGTATATATGCATAGGTGCACAAGTGCCTTTGGTGCATTTGCGGAAAAATCAAACTTTCACTTGGTTTTCTCTTTTTGTCATGTTTGTTCTTGAGATAAATTAAGTTCTGATGTCAGGCTTTTGCCAATTCTCTTTGCCCTCTGAGCAGTCTCGCAGTCTCTTAAATTTGTTTACTAACTTACATACATTATATACAAATTTCCTAAAAGCCATGTCTTTTAAGTATGTCTTATGTTTTCACTACATTATCTAACTGTCCCAATTTTTACTTTATTTTCTTGCTATTATCTTTTTTACTCTAGTCTGTCTTATACATTTTTATTTATTTATGTATTTACTTATTTTTATTACATATTTTCTTCATTTACATTTCAAATGCTATCCTGAAAGTCCCCTATACCCTCCCCCCACCCTGCTCCCCTACCCACCCACTTCCTCTTCTTGGCCCTGGCGTTCCCCTGTACTGGGGCATATAAAGTTTGCAAGACCTAGGGGCCTCTTTTCCCAATGATGGCCGACTAGGCCATCTTCTGCTACATATGCAGCTAGAGACACAGCTCTGGGGGTACTGGTTCGTTCATATTGTTATTCCACCTATAGGGTTGCAGACTCCTTCAGCTTCTTGGGTACTTTCTCTAGCTCCTCCATTGGGGGCCCTGTGTTCCATCCTATAGATGACTGTGAGCATCCACTTCTGTATTTGCCAGACACTGGCATAGCCTCATATGAGACAGCTATTTCAGGGTCCTTTCAGCAAAATCTCGCTGGCATATGCAATAGTGTCTGTACATTTATATATAAATTTCTGCACATACACCACACCTATCGATGTATACAAATACACAGACTCATTCATATATATGCACACATACAGAGATGTACTCACATATACATATGCATGTACATGTACACACACACACAAACTTAACACACAACATATTTAGGATCCATAGAGAAAAGAAAATGTGATATTTATTGCCCCATTTCCGGGGCCAATTCTCCTTCTAAAGTCTTCTTATATGCTCTCTGCACTCTGATGTTGGATATAATTTTGTGTTGCAATATGCAAGTTACCAATCTTTACATTGGATATTAATTGAGTTTAATGTTTTTAGAGGGTAGTAATTTGTGCTTCTCTGTAAACAATATGCTAGCTAATCCAATCAGTATTCTCATTAAGAAAATTATTGAGTTTATCTTTTGGAGATATATCAGGGAAAAATTGTCTTATAGACTACATAATATTGCTGGAGGATCTACAAATATTTTAAAGCTTTTTGCAAAGGAATCAGTGTGTCCAAACTTAAACGATGTGTCTGTGCCTAGGAAAATAGCTATTCTAGGTTTTTCCCAAGGAAAATCTTGAAGTGATGTATTTAGTGTTTTCTCCAATGTGACAACACATCTGAGAAAAGCAACTTAAAGTCAAAGATTTATTTTAGCTCATAGTTTCTGTTTCAGGCCAAGGTATGTTGGCATACTTACTATGAACATAAATGAGGTTGAATATCACACAGGAAGGAAATCTGGTGGGAAAGCTGCTCTCCTCATGCCTGTTGAGAAGCAGAGTAAGGCAGGAAGAAGCCAGGGACAGGGCACAATCTTTAGAAGTACTCCCCTTGATCCTCAAGTAGCACAGACCTCTTACTTCCCAGCATCTCCTCCAAAATGCTGTTTAATTGTGAATAATCAATGGATGAATTCAGTAATTCAGTCAATGTCATCATTATTAATTCATTTTCAAAAATTGAATCCATAAGCTGGAAACCAAATACTTTAATTTGGAATCTTTTCAATGACAATGCAGAACCAAACCATAATCCTAAAAGGACAAGTGGATTCATGATTGGAAGAAAGGTAGAATTGTAGATTAAGAATAGCCAACTTGAATTATAAAGACCAAAGTCCATAGCAAAGCAAATTTATATGTATGGACATAGACATTTAGAAGTAATTTGACTATATGACCATTTATATGACATTTATTTATTTTTATTTATTTATATTATTTATATTATTATATATAATATATATTATTCATATTATTATTTATATGACATTTATATGACACAGTAGGTTCCTCCCTAGAGTCCACAGTTTCTGAATTCATGAGTTTTTGACCAGATTTACTCTAATGGGTATAAAATAACTTCCATGGTTCAGTTCTCAACTGTCAGTCAGAAACTGGTTGTTCACCACCGTAACCATCATGCAATTATTACCCCAGTTCACACTTCTTGGTAACTGGTCAAGGCTGTATCATTAGGGTTCACTGTGGAGTAAGATATTGAAGTCTTTTATTTCTCAGAGACTGTTCTACTTGTGTATTCTTAGACAATACATGCTACTTTCACAGTTATAAAAAGAACATTTGTACAGAATACCACAGTTTATTCCCTTGCTATGATGTAAATGCAAATTAAATCCACTTTAGAGTCTATTTTACCCCAGTCAGAATGGACATCAACAGGGATATAGAGGAATATAAATCTCAGAGTGGACTTAGAGGAAGTACAGTTCTTATACAGGCGTTGGTCAAAATGAAATCTAGTGCATCCACTTTGGTTATCAATCTGGATATTTGTCAAAGGACCAGAAACAGATTTACCACATGGCCCAGCTTTACCACTCTTGTGTATACAACCAAAGTACTTCATATCATCTAACAAGGACACTTGCACATCTTTGTTTATTGTTACTCTATTGACAATAAGTAGGGAATTTCATCAAACTAGATGCATATCAAATCAACAATTTCTAACTTAAATGCACAATGTAATATTACTCAGCCACAATGTAAAATGAAATTATGAAATTTTATAATGAATGGATGAAATGAAAGATGAGTGGTGGGGGCTGAATGATGTCTGTCACCCAGGTCCCAACTACAAAACCCCACATGTTTTCATGACCTGAGGGTACTAGCAGCATGTCCTTATCATGGAATACATGTGGCATCTAGGAGACTAGAAATGTGCTGTTTGTGAAAGTTTAATTTTAAGAAGAAAAACAGTTGCTGTGGTATATATCCTCCCAAATATGCCCGGCAATGAAAACACAACACAGTTAATATGATTACATGCTGTGCGCCTAGATTGGGCAGATCTACTACTATATTACTATCTTTCACAGCTTATGAGACCCCTTAGATCTTGTGGTTTCTCCAGGCCATGTGCTTCTTCTGCTCTGCTTTTCTTCTTCTTCCTCTTCCTCTGCATCCTCTCCCTCTTCCATTTTCTCCTTCTTCTCTCTCCACCTTCCACTCCACCTTCCCTTTTATCTGCCCAATCATCAGCTCTCCTTTATTTACAAATTAAGGTGGGAAGTAGGTTTACAGGAAATCACCTGAGTGCTGACTCATTCCTTGTTCAAATCCACTCACAGGACAATGGAATTAACATCAAATATAATCAGCCCCAGGGCTATCCACAACAAATAGTAGCATATAGAATAAATGGGAGTAGAAAAGGATGGTAGTAGAGACAGAAAGCTTCAAGTAATAGAGGGATGGAATATGGAAATGAAGGACCAGAGGCAGACTTACCCCAAGTCAAGTTCACATGAGAATACTACTTAGAAACCTATGATATTGGGAGAAGTTGAGAGGGTCAGGAAATTGAACCAAGGTTTGTGGCAGTGGGGGATGGGGAACTGGGGGGTAGCCACTAGAAAAGCCCAGATTCCAGGGACTCGAGAAGTTCCCAGGACCCAACAGGGATTAGATTAGCTGAAATACCCAACAAAATGGAGAGAGAACCTGTAGAGACCATATCGAGTGGATGTAAGATCCAACCAGAAATACCCCTATTTCAAACACGGGTTGTTCGTGCACCCCACGAATCACGAGACCTGTCTTGATGCAAAAAGCATGAGGATTTTTAATTGGAGCTCCGGGACGACCCGTATCCCACGCAGGGGACAGGGGGGTCGACCTCGTGGCTCGAAAATCAGGAGCTTTTATAACAATGGGGTAGGGGGGGTGGGTAAATTGGCGCGGTTTCACATGATTGGCTAGTTTAAACATCAGCAAGATACCCAGGTAGGAGGCAAGGGGGGGGTGGAAAGGGGGAGGCAATCTACCTAACAATTAAGTCATGTGCTACCTTAGGCAACCTTCTGGGGCATTGAGACATTTCACAGAGATATTCAGAGGGCGTTGGCTATTCTGTGATTGTTCCAGGAAAGGCTTGCCCAGTACCTAGAGCAATCAGTATTTTTAAAGGTTCACTTCCCCCCTGACACAAGGGACTCTATTTTGTCTTTGGTTACGTACTACTCTTTCATGGATAGGCATAGACCCTGGCTGAGGGATGGGGTCACCTACCTGTCTCAAAAATCTTAACCCAAAATTGCTCCTGTCAAAAGGAAATGTAGGGACAAAGAGTGGAGCAGAGACTAAAAGAAAGGTCATCCAGACACTGCCACACCTAAGGATCTATCCAATCTGCATACACTAAATGCAGACAATGTTGCTGATATATTATTAAAACTAAGTCAAAACAGTGGGACTCTTAAGAGAGTCACTGTGTGCAATGTATGGAAGCAGAAAGCTAGCAGAACTGATGGGTTAAGGTTAACTTGATTCTTTCTGGCCACCATCTGACAGTTTTGCCTATGTCATTTATCATTGGTGCTTGACAAGAAAATGCAAATAGCTAACCTTGGAGCTCTGAGCTCTGAAGTATAATAAATCAAAAGTTAAAGTTTAACTAATAATAAGTTTGCAATTATTATTTCTTTGCCACAGTCCTGGGAATAGGGGAATCAAAAATTCTTGATTCTTTGTGGGATGTGGTTATTCTCTTGAATTTCATTTGATTATGATTATACAATGTCTTATTTTATACCTGCTTTTGGAGTATCAATAAAAGACTGGGACAAGTTAAAGGTGAGGAAGTGAATGAAGAAAGAATGTGATGTATGAGTGTAGAGAGAGTGTGGAGTGAGTGAAAAGAGAATGTGAGGTGTATGTGGAGAGGAGTGGAGAGTGAATGGAGAGTATGAGAGGAGAGTTATGGAGAGTGTGTTTGGGAGTGAAAGGAAAATACATGTGATATGTAGTGAGACAGTGTGAGGAGAGAAAGTGTGTAGGCTGTGTGTGTGAGAAGAGGAACACACAGAGTGAGTGTGTTAGGGAGAGAAATAGAGGGAACAAGAGAGCGCAACCTCCAGCCTGAGGAGGGAGCAAAAATAATTGCAGCCTCAAAGTGGGAGACTGGGGGTGGGGCAGAGAGGGAAGGAGCGAGGAAGGGAAAGAGGGAGGGAGGACAATTTTAATCCTTGAAAAATTACCTGTCAGCTTGTACCAAAAACTTGTCTCTGTGTGTTTATTATGTGCCTTCCAGATATCGCTAATTCCAGTTGAGAACACTGATCCTGTGCTGAGGATAGACTCTGACACTTGAACTGTATTAACAGGTTGCAGTGACAGCGGATGCTGGTGAGGATGTGGAGAAAGAGGAACACTCCTTCATTGCTGGTGGGATTGCAAGCTGGTACAACCACTCTGGAAATCAGTCTGGCGGTTTCTCAGAAAACTGGACATAGTACTACCAGAAGATCCAGCAATACCTCTCCTGGGCATATACCCAGAAGATATTCCAACTGGTAACAAGGACATGTTCCACTATGTTCATAGCAGCCTTATTTATAATAGCCAGAAGCTGGAAAGAACCCAGATGTCCCTCAACAGAGGAATGGATACAGAAAATGTGGTACATTTACACAATGGAGTACTATTCAGCTATTAAAAACAATGAATTTATGAAATTCTTGAGTAAATGGATGTATCTGGAGGATATCATCCTGAATGAGGTAACCCAATCACAAAAGAAGTCACTTAATATGCACTCACTGATAAGCGGATATTAGCCCAGAAATCTAGAATACCCAAGATACAAGTTCCAAAACAAGAAAATCAAGAAAGACCAACGTGTGGATACTTCTTTCCTCCCTAGAATAGGGATTAAAATATACATGGAAGGATGTGCAGAGACAAAGCTTGGAGCTAAAATGAAAGGATGGACCATCCAGAGAGTGCCCCACCTGGGTGGTCCATCACATAATCAGCCACCAAATGCAGACACTACTGCATACACCAGCAGGACATTGCTGAAAGGACCCTGATATAGCTGTCTCCTAGGAGGCTTTGACAGTTCCTGACAAATGCAGAAGTTGATGCTCACAATCATCTATAGGGCAGAACACAGGGTCCCCAATGTAGGAGCTAGAGAGAGTACCCAAGAGCTGTAGGGGTCTGCAACCCTATAGATGGAATAACAATATGAACTAATCAGAACCCCCAGAGCTCATGTCTCTAGCTGTATATGTATTAGAAGATGGCCTAGTTGGTCATTATTGGGGAAGAAAGGCCTTTGGTCTAGCAATGCTTATAGGCCCCGGTAAAGGGGAATGCCAGGGCCAAGAAGCAGGAGAGGGAAGGTAGGGGAGCAGGGTGGGGGGAGGATATAGGGGACTTTTGGATAACTCTTGAAATGTAAATGAAGAAACTCTCTAATAATAAACAAACAAACAAATAAATAAATAAATAAATAAATAAATAAAAGAAAACCACTGGCCTTGGGAACTAGACTGTGCTCTTCTGTTCATCTGAATGCATGTCAGCACACATTCAGATATGCCTATACTAGTAGGAAGTTGGAGGATCACTGTTCTAGGATTTTCTCATGTCATCCCACTCCTTCTATGTGACAATCTCCCCCCCCCCCAATTTTTATTAGATATTTTCTTCATTTACCTTTTAAATGCTATCCTGAAAGTTTCATATACCCTCCCCACGGCCCTGCTCATCTACCCACCCACTCCCACTTCTTGGTCCTGGCATTCCCCTGTACTGGGGCATATAAAGTTTGCAAGACCAAGGGGCCTCTCTTCCCAATGATGGCTGACTAAGCCATCTTCTGCTCTATATGCAGCTAGAGACACGAGCTCTGGGGGTTCGGGTTAGTTCATATTGTTGTTCCTCCTATAGGGTTGTAGACCTCTTCAGCTCCTTGGGTACTTTCTCTAGCTTCTCCCTTGAGGGCCCTGTGTTCCATCCAACAGTTGACTGTGAGCATCTACTTCTGTATTTGCCAGGCACTGGCATAGCTTCACAAGCAACAACTATATCAGGGTCCTTTCAGTAAAATCTTGCTGGCATATACAATAGTGTCTGCATTTGGTGGCTTATTATGGGATGGATGCCCAGGTGGGACAGTCTCTGGATGGTCCATCCTTTCGTCTCAGCTCCAAACTTTGTCTCTGTAACTCCTTCCATGGGTATTTTGTTCCCCATTCTAAGAAGGGACAAAGTATCCACAGTTTGGTCTTCATTCTTCTTGATTTTCATGTGTTTTGCAAATTGTATCTTGGGTATTCTAAGTTTCTGGGCTAAAATCCACTTATTAGTGAGTACATATAATTTGAGTTCTTTTGTGATTGGGTTGCCTCACTCAGGATGATATCCTCCAAATCCATCCATTTGCCTAAGAATTTCATAAATTCATTGTTTTTATTTTTTATTTTTTATTATCTTTTTGTTTGTTTTTTGAGACAGAGTTTCTCTGTATAGTCCTGGCTGTCCTGGAACTCACTTTGTAGACCAGGCTGGCCTCGAACTCAAAAATCCGCCTGCCTCTGCCTCCCAAGTGCTGGGATTAAAGGCGTGTGCCACCACTTCCGGCTAATTCATTGCTTTTAATAGCTGAGTAATACACCATTGTGTAAATGTATCACATTTTTCTGTATCCATTCCTCTATTGAGGGACACATGAGTTTTTTTTCCAGATTGGGATAGCAAAAGCTATTCTCAACAATAAAAGAACCTCTGGGGGAATTGCCATCACTGACCTCAAGCTGTACTACAAAGCAATTGTGATAAAAACTGCATGGCACTGGTACAGCAACAGACAGGTAGATCAATGGAATAGAATTAGACCCAGAAACGAACCCACATACCTATGGTCACTTGATCTTTGACAAAGGAGCTAAAACCATCCAGTGGGAAAAAGATAGCATTTTCAACAAATGGTGCTGGCTTAACTGGTGGTTATCATGCGGAAGAATGCGAATCTATCCATTCTTATCTCCTTGTCCAAAGCTCAAGTCTAAGTGGATCAAGGAACTCCAAATAAAATCAGAGATACTGAAACTTATAGAGGAGAAAGTAGGGGAAAGCCTCGAAGATATGGGCACAGGGGGAAAATTCCTATACAGAACAGCAATGGCTTATGCTGTAAGATTGAGAATCTACAAATGGGACCTCATAAAATTGCAAAGCTTCTGTAAGGCAAAAGACACTGTCATTAAGACAAAAAGGCCGCCAACAGATTGGGAAAGGATATTTACCAATCCTAAATCTGATAGGGGACTAATTTCCAATATATACAAAGAACTCAAGAAGCTGGACTCCAGAAAATCAAATAGCTCCACTAAAAAATGGGGTACAGAGCTAAACAAAGAATTCTCAACAGGAATACCAAATGACTGAGAAGCACCTGAAAAAGTGCTCAACATCCTTTTTTGTTGTTGTTGTTGTTGCTGTTGTTGTTGTTTCTTTGTTTTGTTCGAGTCAGGGTTTCTCTGTGTAGCCTTGGCTGTCCTAGAACTCACTCTGTAAACCAGGCTGGTTTGGATGGCCTGTAACTTAGAAATCTGCCTGCATCTACCTCCCAAGTGCTGGGATTAAAGGTGTATGCCACCACTACCAGGCTTCAACATCCTTAATCATCAGGGAAATGCAAATCAAAACAACCCTGAGATTCTACCTCAGACCAGTCAGAATGGTTCAGATAAAAAATTCAGGAGACAGCAGATGCTGGAGAGGATGTGGAGAAAGAGGAACACTCCTCCATTTCTGATAGGATTGCAAGCTGGTTCAACCACTCTGGAAACCAGTCTGGTGGTTTCTCAGAAAATTGGACATAGTACTACCTGAGGACCCAGATATACCATTCCTGAACATATACCCAGAAGATGCTCCAACTTGTAATAAGTACACACACTCCACCATGTTCATAGTAGTCATATTTATAATAGCCAGAAGCAGAAAAGAACCCAGATGTCCCTCAACAGAGGAATCCATAGAGAAAATTTGGTACATTTACACAATGCAGTACTACTTAACTATTAAAAACAATGACTAAATGGAGAGAAGCTGGAAGCAATCCCACTAAAATCAGGGACCAGACAAGGCTGCCCACTTTCTCCCTACCTATTCAATATAGTACTTGAAGTCCTAGCCAGAGCGATTCGACAACAAAAGAAGGTCAAGGGGATACAAATTGGAAAGGAAGAACTCAAACTATCGCTATTTGCAGATGATATGATAGTATATATAAGTGACCCCAAAAACTCCACCAGAGAACTCCTAAACCTGATAAACAGCTTTAGTGCAGTAGCTAGATATAGAATCAACTCAAACAAATCAATGGCCTTTCTCTATACAAAGGATGAACTGGCTGAGAAAGAGATCAGGGAAACATCACCCTTCACAATAGTCACNGAAGAAGATGGCCTAGTTGGCCATCATTGGGAGGAGAGGCCCCTTGGTCATACAGACTCTATATGCCCCAGAACAGGGGAATGCCAGGGCCATTACGTGGGAGGGGGTGGGTAGGGGAGCAGGGCGGGGATGCGGGAGGGTAAGGGAAAATTTCTGGATAACATGTGAAATGTAAATGAAGAAAATATCTAATAAAGAGGAAAAAAAAGAATGTAAAATATAAAATACAATACTTTAGAAAGCATTCAAAAAAAAAAAAAACAATGACTTAATGAAATTCTTAGGCAAATAGATGGAACTAGAAAATATCATCCTGAGTGAGGTAACCCAATCACAAAAGAACATATATTGTATGCACTCACTGATAAATGGATACTAGCTCAAAAGCTCAGAATTCTTAAGATATGATTCACAGACCACAAGAAGCTCAAGAAGAAGGAAGACCAAAGTGTGGATATTTTGGTCCTTCTTAAAATGGGAATAAAATAACCATAAGAGGTAATACAGGACAAATTGTGGAGCAGAGACTGAAGGAAAGGCCATACAGAAACTGCCCCACTTGGGCATCCATCCTAAATAGAGTCATGAAACCCAGACACTATTGTGGATGCCAAAAAGTGCTTGTTGACAGGAGACTGATATAGCTGTCTTCTGAGAGGCTCTGCCAGTACCTAACAAATAAAGAGGTGGATACTCGCAGCCACCATTGGACTAAGCACAGGGTCCCCAATGGTGGAGCTACAGAAAAGACTGAAGGAGCTGAAGAGTTTTGCAGTCCCATAGGAGGAACAAAAATATGAACCAACCAGAACCCTCATAACTCTCAGGGACTAAACCACCAACCAAAGAATACACATGGAGGGATCCATCGCTCCAGCCACATATATAGTCGAGGATGGCCTTGTCAGTCATCACTGAGAGGAGAGGCCCTTGCTTCTGTGAAGGCTCAATGCTTCAGTGTAGATAAATGCCAGGACAGGGAAGTGGGAGTGCGTGAGTTGGTGAACAGGGGGACAGGAAGTGGATAGGGGATTTTTAGAAGGGGAAACCAGGAAAGGGGATAACATTTGAAATGTAAATAAGGACAACAAGTAATAAAATAATTCAGAAAAGAAAAAGAAATAAGTAAAATCACCTAAAGCACCAAAGTCTATCAAATACATACAAATCAAACTTTGCAGTTCAAATTTGATAAAACAGACCCGGATGCAACGGACATAGGAAGTCGGATATGTCCTGATACAATAGCAGAGAGAAATGCCTGCACTCTCATCCTTAGATTCAAGCTGAAAACACAAAGGAGACTTCATTAAACTGCATGAGCAATGAATGGACACAACAAACTTCTATAATATGTCTCATGTCTGTATGTGACCTGGGTATCCTTCATTGCCGCCCAACCACATCCTCAAGATACACTTTATTTCAAGCCACAATGTACGTTTTTAACAAGAATAAAGAAATTTAAATGAAACTGGAATCCAGCAAAGAGAAAGTACAGGAACTAAATAATTAAATTTGAGACTGCACAGTAACCTCTTGAATTACCAGCGATTTATTGAAGGAGTCATTGAGAAAAAACAAATGATTCCAAGAATCAAATAAAAATGACAGTGTAGCATCCCAGCATCTTTCAGAGGCATCTATGTGATGCTGAGAGGAAATTCTATAGCTTTGAATGCCTACATTAAAAAATAAGAATGACATCAAGCAAATGAACAAATTCAGAGAGTTCTCAATTAAGTACCTAATGATGAGCCTCACTGTCTAAGGAAAGATCAAGCCAACCAAAGCAGTTAATGGGAAGAAGTGGTAAATATCTTTTCAGAAATTAATGAAATGAATATTAAAATAGTAGTAAATAAAATTATTCCAAGTTTTTGTTCATTGAATAAATAGATTGACAATGGCAAGAGAAGCAGACTTATGTTAATAAATTCAGAGACAGAGAGAGGGACTTTTAACAGATTCAAATGAAATCCAGGAATTTATTACATAGTGCTTTGCAATTTATACTCCCTCAAACTGGAAAATCTACAAGAAATGTGTATGTGTTTAGACACATATAACAGCATCAAACACAAAAGGATATTAATAAACTTCAACAGAACCAAAGCAAGCAATATTATTGAAGTGGCAATAAAAATGTTTCTCAAAAGTCTGAAAATCATTACTTATAGATGCTCATTGGGATTTTATCAGACCTTTGATAAAGTGTGACACTAATGCTTTTGGAACTCTTCAATGGAATAAAAGGAAGGAACAATACCAGACTCCTTGTATGAGTCAGCATTATACATATGACAAAGTAAAGACAGAAAGGAAAAAAGGCAGAGACAGACATTGGGGGTGAGAGAGAGAGAGAGAGAGAGAGAGAGAGAGAGAGAGAGAGAGAGAGAGAGAGAGCAAGCGAGCAATTCCTTTGATTTACATAAGGATACCTCCAATTCTTGCACAAAAATCTAGGAATACATTAAGTGGAATGCACAGTATAAATAAGTTTGTTGTGATTTAGGGTTGAAAAGTAAGCTCAAAACCAAAAACACTAACTTCAATTCAATGAGAGAAGTACTTAAGAAGTAGCAACTGTAGAAGAGGAACAACAATATGAACTAACCAGAGCCCCCAGAACTCGTGTCTCTAGCTCCATATGTAGCAGAAGATGGCCTAGTCGGCCATCATTGGGAGGAGAGGCCCCTTGGTATTGCAATCTTTATATGCCCCAATACAGGAGAACACCAGGGCCAAGAAATGGGAGTGGGTGGGCAGGGGAGCAGGGCGGTGGGAGGGGGGAGGGACCTTTCGGGATAGCATTTGAAATGTAAATTAAGAAAATATCTAATAAAAAATTGAAAAAAAAAAAAAAAAACCAAGTAGAAACCATATCATGGTCTCTCATTGTGCAGAAAATTAATGCAACCTCATGATAAAATCCCCCAAGGGACCAGGAGTAGTCAGGTCTTTTCTGAATATAACAAAGTATATGGGGTATAGTTGGAGGGATCTACATTCCTCCTGGCAGCTTCTGCTGAAAGATGGCAGAATACTTGGCTTCTATCTTTGACACCAAGAAAGACAAAGTCAAGTTCTGCTCCTAATTAAATTTATATTAAACCTCTTATTTGAACTAACTGCCCTCTTTGATGTACTCATGATACATTCTTTTTCCTCTATGCTTGTAAATAAACAAGTTTGTTTTCTCTTGATGAGAAATGTTGCAACGACAAGTATGTTATTCTGAGATTTAAAAGAGTAGTTGGAGACCAGAGAGACAGCTCAGGGTTTAAGACTCCTTCCTGTTCTTGCAGAAGATATGGATTCAGTTCGCTCAGTCATATGTCAGTTCATGACCATTTGTAACTCAACTTATTTTGTTTTTTAATTATATTTTTATTAGATATTTTCTTCATTTACATTTCAAACACTATCCCGAAAGTCCCCTATACCCTCCCTCCCCCTGCCCTGCTCCCCAACACACCCACTCCTGCTTCCTGGCCCTGGCATTCCCCTGTACTGGGGCATATAATCTTCCCAAGATATAACTCCAGCTCTAAGGTAACCAATTCCCCTTTCTGAAATCCAACAGCAATAGGTACAAATGTGGCCCACAGACATACATGTAGACCAAACACACATATCCCTAAAGTGAAAATAAAGACATTTAAAAAACCTTAACCCTGAGAGATAACAGTGCTTCTGGAGATCACATCCTTTACAGTAGAGCAATGACAGCTCACTTTCCCCACAGAAGAACATGATGTTTCCCCAGGGCCAGCCACACTTGGCATATACTAAACCACTCTAGGGAATTCTTTGCTAATCCTAACTGCCACAGGATGACTCAAGTGCAGGTGTTCTTTGAGCACCAAGTCAAGTTTGCAGAATTTATTTGCATATTAAGACATTAACTACACTTTAGATTGCTCAGCCCATCTTTAAAAGCAGCTTGCCAGTACCTAAGAGGCAGCCACTAGTACAGCTCTCAGAGATAGGGTCTGCTCTCCTGTTGTGGGTACTGCTGGCCTGGGTTCCAGGTGAGAGTGTGAAGTATTGGGAGTATCCATTGTGTTCTTTGCTGTTTTCCATGCCTCAGTGTCCTGATCATTGAAATTATAGCATTCAATTGGTTTTAAGATTCTTTTTTCCCACTTTTTATTAGATATTTTCTTAATTTACATTTCAAATGCTATCCTGAAAGTCCCCTATAAACTCCCCCTGCCCTGCTCCCCTACCCACCCACTTCCACTTCTTCGCCTGGCGTTCCCCTGTATTGGGGCATATAAAGTTTGCAATACCAAGGGCCCTCTCTTCCCAATGATGGCAGACTAGGCCATCTTCTGCTACATATGCAGCTAGAGACACGATCTCTGGAGGTACTGGTTAGTTCATATTGATGTTCCTCTTATAGGGTTGCAGACCCCTTCAGCTCCTGGGGTACTTTGTCTAGCGTCTCCATTGGGGGACCTGTGTTCCATCATATAGATGACTGTGAGCATCCACTTCTGTATTTGCCAGGCACTGGCATAGCCTCATATGAGACAGTTATATCAGGGTCCCTTTAGCAAACTCTTGCTGTCATATGCAATAGTGTCTGAGTTTGGTGACTGATTATGGTATGGAACCCCTGGTGGGGTAGTCTCTGGATAGTCCATCCTTTTGTCTTAGCTCCAAACATTGTCTCTATAACTTTTTTCATGGGTAGTTTGTTCCCTATTCTTCTACTTATCTCCTTGTACAAAGCTCAAATCTAAGTGGATCAAAGACCTCCACATAAAATGAGAGACACTAAAATTTATAAAGGAGAAAGTGGGGAAAAACCTCAAAGATATGGGCACAGGGGAAAATTTCCTAAACAGACCAGCAATTGTTTGTGCTGTAAGATCAAGAACTGACAAATGGTACCTTATGAAATTGCAAAGCTTCTGTAAGGCAAAAGACACGGTCAATAAGACAAAAAGGCCACAAACAAATTGGGAAAGGATTTTTACCAATCATAAATATGATAAGTGACTAATATCCAATATATACAAAGAGCTCAAGAAGCTGGACTCCAGAAAATCAAATAACCCCATTAAAAATGGGTTATAGAGCTAAACAAAGAATTCTCAACTGAGGGATACTGAATGTCTGAGAAGCACCTTAATAAATGTTCAACATCCTTAGTCATCAGGGAAATGGAAATCAAAACAACCTTGAGATTATACCTCACACCAGTCAGAATGGCTAAGATCAAAAATTCAGGTGACAGCAGATGCTGGCGAGGATGTGGAGATAGACAAACACTCCTCCATTGCTGGTGGGATTGCAAGCTTGTACAACCACTCTGGAAGTCAGTCTGGAGGTTCCTCAGAAAATTGGACATAGTGCTACTGGAAGGTCTAGCAATACCTCTCCTGGGCATATACCCAGAAGATGTTCCAACTGGTAATAAGAACACCTGCTCCAGTAGGTTCATAGCAGCCTTATTTATAATAGCCAGAAGCTAGAAAGAACCCAGATGTCCCTCAACAGGAGTGGATACAGAAAATGTTGTGCAATTACACAATCGAGTACTACTCAGGTATTTAAAACAATGAATTTATGAAATTTTTGGGCAAATGGATATATCTGGAGAATATCATCCTTAGTGAGTTAACCCAATCACAAATGAAATCACTAGATATGCACTAACTGGTAAGCAGATATTAGCACAGAATCTTAGAATACCCAAGATACAATTTCCAAAACACAAGAAAATCAAGAATAAGGAAGACTAGCGTGTGGTTTTAAGAGTCTTACTTATGTTACAGATTCTCAGAATGTAGCTCGTGACTACTGTTTTAGACACCACATAGAGTGGCTCTATACTAGAATGCTCTTTGTAAATCTGTGACAGCAATGTGTGTTTATCATTGCAGAATCCACTGGTGACATTGCGTTGACCCAGTCTCCAGCTTTGTGTCACTAGGGCAGAGGACCACCATCTCCTGCAGGGCCAGCCCAAGTGTCAATTCAACTAGTGACAGTTATATGCACTGGTGTCAACAGAAACCAAACTCTCCATCTATTTAGCATCCAGCCTCACATCTGGCTCCCTACCGGGTTCAGTGGCAATGGGCCTGTGACAGATTTCACTCTCACCATTCATCCTGTGGAGGCTGATGATGATGCAACCTATACTGTTATCAGAGTTGGGATTTTCCTCCCACAGTGCTCTAGAGCTAACCAAAAGCCTCCTGTGGTTGAGCTGTGTCTTTTCCCACAAATCTCCACTCTGTGATTTTAGAAATCTTGTTTGCAAGAATGAAGCCGTGAAACAGATTTCTGAAACTGATATGATTGCCCCACCATATATGCTTTATACACTTTCAATTTACTTCCTTACTAAATATCTCAGTCTCAAGCATTTGTGTATGTGCTCAATATGGGGAGTAGATAATCTTTTTAAACTTACAGAAAACTTTACACAATCACTCAAAAGTAACCAGAGCCTTGAGTGTTGAATGTTGTTTTTGTCCTGCAGACACAAACTAAAGTTTTTACCATAATGTCATATTTCCACTTCTATTTTCTTGAAATTTTAAAAGTTCTTCTTCAGTGTATCACATAGGCAAGCCTCCTGCAGCTGACTTACTTGATCTATATCTCTGTGTCCATTATAGATGCTCATCCATGACCTTTGGCCTATTAGCTGTTCTTTTTCTCGTGTTTACGTTCAGGTTTTACTGTCTTCTCTTGTAAATAAATGACATAATCTCTCTGGATATCACTATCTAGTGATTCTGAACTTAAAACACATCTACCCCTTCTTTCATACTGCAGGATTACATGACACCATGCCCAGCTCCTTTTATTTGCTATTGGTTCTATCATTACAGCCACATTAACTCTAGAGGCCCAAGAGTACACAGCCATGGTCATGTGAGGCTTGTTTCCTAGACACTGTCCATTTATCTATGAGCCTTCTTTTTATTTCTGTATCCTCCCCATATGGAATGGGTAAGCTCAAGAGAATGATACTTAACAACTTTTTTCAGATACACATCTCTAAGTTTTCCAACTTTACAGTCCTGGCTCAGGATATTGAAACTGTATTGTTCAATACAATAACTGATATTATATTGAACTTGTCGTTGTTCCCTATGGCTACATGATAAGTTAATACAAATGCAATGACTTACAGCCAAAACACCTTTAATCTGGGTGGAATTTGTCTGGGTCTGTTCCTCAAAGTCTTATAGGCTGCAGTCAAGGTGTTGTCAAGGTTGATTTCTCATCTAAGTACTCAAAAGGTTCTCTAAGGCCAGTGAGGAGGTTGATACAACTTTTAAAAAATAGTATTTCATCCAATTTTCCAAAAATTGCTTTGCCAATATCTTGACTCAATCACTCATGTGCCAGGATTAGAAGTCAAATCCAAATGACTTTCAAAGTTACAGACAGAACTTGCAGTAAGAAAATAATGAAAGATATTAGTACTAATTAGCCTGGTCCAGGAGAAGTTGACTGAACTCTCTCCCAAATACAGCAAATTAAGTATTGTATTCAAATTCACAATGAGTCTTTTGAAAGAAATACATATAATGAGTCACAAAGCAAAATATGACACATTTATGTAATTACCATTTTAAGTATGTCTGAATGATATTTCTTGCATGCATGTACCACTTTTATTAGCTGTAATAGTAAAACAATAAACATGGGTACAGGAGTATATTTATTTAATGATGATTGACATTTGTTCAGGAACATACCTAGTACAGGCCTAACAGAATTATATGGTAGTTCCATGTTTTGTGAGGGCTGTCCATACTGTAGTTCTTTGTTTCTGTATCAGGACACTTCAGTAGCATATACTGCTAACTCTTCTATAGTCATTTTCATGATTTCTTTTCTATTAATTATTAAATGAAATGATTTTTATTTTTTTGATTTGGTTTCTATATCACTGTCAAAAATAGAAGAATCTTCAAGTCACAAAATATTATCTAGAACTAACAAGTCTTCAGAAGAATATGGACTTTTGATATTCTGGAACTTTCTTTACCTTTAATATCTATTTATTTAGTAGAATTTGGATAATGTTTATTCTTTTGCTCCAAATTACCATGATGAGGATGGTGTAGTTGAAAGTACTACTAAGCATTTGTCTGGATAAATCTATGATTCCCATGGAGCACAGAGCTCAGCAGTATCTTGTTGATCTCTGATTCTTCCTGTCTTACAGGTTCAATTTTTATTAGATATTTTCTTTATTTACATTTCAAATATTATCCCCTTCCCTGGTTTCCCCTCAGAAACCTCGATTCCCCTGCTCACCAACCAACTTACTCCCACTTTCTGGCCCTGGCATTCCTCTACACTGGGGTATAGAGCCTTCACAGGACCAAGGGCCTCTCCTCCCATTGATGACTGACTAGGCCATCCTCTGCAATATATGCAGCAAGAGCAATGAGTCACATCATGTGTGCTCTTTGGTTGGTAGTTTAGTCCCTGGGAGCTCGGGAGGTACTGGTTAGTTCATATTGTTGTTCCTCCTATAAGATGCAAAACCCTTCAACTCCTTTGGTTTGTTCTCTACCTACTTTCTTGGGGACCCTGTGCTCAGTCCAATGGATGGCTGTGAGCATCCATTCTGTATTTGTCAGATACTGGCAGAGCCTCTGAGGAGACAGTTATATCAGACTACTGACAGCAAGCACATGTTGGCATCCACAAAAGTGTCTGGGTTTGGTGATTCTATATGGGACAGATACCCTGGTGGGGCAGTCTCTGGATAGTCATTCCTTCAGTCACACTTTGTCTCTGTAACTCCTTCCATGGGAATTTTGTTTCCCCTTCTAAGAAGAATCAAAGTCTACATACTGTCGTCTTCCTTCTTGAGATTCATGTGTTTTATGAACTCTATCTTGGGTATTCCAAGCTTCTGAACTAATATCCACTTATCAGTGAGTGCATATCATGTATGTTCTTTTGTGATTGGGTTACCTCACTCAGCATGATATCCTCCAGATCCATCCATTTGCATATGAATTTCATAAACTCATTATTTTAATAGCTGAGTAATACTCCATTGTGTAATTGTACCATATATTTTATATCCATTCCTCTGTTGAGGGACATCTGGGTTCTATCCAGCTTCTGGCTATTATAAATAAGGCTTCTATGAACATAGTGAAGCATGTGCCCTTATTACATTTTGGAGCACATTCTGGGTATATGCCCAGGAGTGTTATATGTGGGTCCTCAGGTAGTACTATGCTCAATTTTCTGAGGAACAGACAGATTTCCAGAGTAGTTGTACCAGCTTGCAACCTACAGATTCCATGCAATTACCATCAACAGTCCATCACAAGTTTATAGACGTCAAAGAGCACATCTCAAATTCATGCTGAAAAAAAAAACAGAATAGCTAAAATAATCTTGAACAACAAAAGAACTTTTGGAATTACCATCTCAGTTCTCAAGCTGAACTACAGAGTAATAGTAGTAAATCTCGATGGTATTGGTATAGATACAGACAGGTTACATAATAGAATCAAATGCAAGACCCAGAAGTATACCCACATACTTTTAGACACTTGATTTTTGACAAAGAAGCTTAAATCATACAATGCAAAAAGGAAAGCTCTCAAAGTCTTCTAGAAGTGAGATAACTGAAGGAGATCAAAAGGATACAAATAGAAAAGGAAGAATCCCAAGTATCTTTATTGACAGATAATATGATTTTATGCATAAACTCTCCAAATACTTCACAAGGAAACTTCTGCAGCTGATAAACATTTTCAGCAAGGTAAGAAAGAAAACTGATGCACAAAAATCAGTAAGTTTATTATGTATAAAGGACAAACAGGCTGAGAAAGAAATCACTCCTTGTATTAGTTAGTGTTCTCTAGAGTCACAGAACTTAAGGAGTAAAGGAATTTATTGATGACTTACAGTCTGCAGTCCAATTCCCAATAATGGAGCTGTGAAATGGAAGTCCAAGGATCTAGCAATTACTCAGTCCCACACGGTGAACAGGCGAAGGAGTGAGTGCCAGTCTCCCTTCTTCCAGTGTCCTTATATAGTCTCCAGCAGAAGGTGTAACCCAGATTAAAGGTGTGTGCCATCACACCTTTAATCCTAGGAGATCTTGAGCTCGGGGATCTGTCTTAATCTCACACCTTTAATCCTAGATAATCTTGAGCTCGGAGAACTCTCTGTCTTAATCTTCTGGAATCCATAGCCGGTATGCTATCAAGACCTCCATACCAAGGTCCAGAATCAGAGACTTCTATATCCAAGCCTCCAGGTTAGGGTCACTGGTGAGCCTTCCAAATCTGGATTGTAGCTCATTCCAAATATNGCTGAGCAAGCCAGGGGAAGCAAGCCAGTAAAGAACATCCCTCCATGGCTTCTGCATCAGCTCCTGCTTAAGTTCCAGTCCTGACTTCCTTTGGTGATGAACAGCAGTATGGAAGTGTAAGCCGAATAAACCCTTTCCTCCCCAACTTGCTTCTTGGTCATGATGTTTGTGCAGGAATAGAAACCCTGACTAAGACACTCCTTCCACCTCTTCTGCTTTACTTTCAGGTAAGGAAAGAGGACGTCCAGAACTTCCAAGAGTACTGTGGTCAGTGCTGTGGTTTTTTGTTTGTTTGTTTCTTTTTAAGGGCATTTTCCAGTGTTATGAATAACAATGTATATTTGCTTGTCCAATGCCAGGTACCCAAAGGTGACATCCAGATAACTCTGTTTCCAATGCTTCTGGTTGCACTATCACTAACTAGTTTAATGAGAGTACTGACCATTGGCATAGTTTGTTATAATCAGAAACTAGGGAAAGCTCCTAGGCCCATAATTTATTTGGCATCCATCTCATAACACAGTGTCTCATAAAGGTTTGGTGGCAGTAGGTCTGTAATGGATTTTACTCTCAGCAGCAGCAGCTTAGAGTCTGAAGATGCTGGAATTTATTACTGCCAAGAGCATAGTAACTGCCCCAGCCACAGTAATATAAGTCATAACAGACACCCACAGAGAAGAAGAAGTAAAGTTGAACTGACACAGCTGTTTTCCTGTGCCATCACCTGCTGAGAGAATTTTTCAGAAGTAGGCAGGCTTTGAGTGTCACTGAAAACAGCCATAGAAAGGGAGATGGAGTTCCTGCTGCACTCTTGTTTTTCTTCTCTTGCTAATCTCCAGCAGCATAGACTTGACAACATCCTACCTGATTTCATTAAGATGTTTTAGACATTGACACAGAGCACCACAACCTACTTACTGACAGTCTGGACAGCCTGGAAGTAAAAATAATAATAAAAAAAAAAATCTACTCTCAACCTGTCATTACAGTCTAATTAAAATATGAGGCTTCCCCCCCACTCTCTCTCTTTCAGTGTACTCAAGAAAATAGAAACATTGCAACAGATATTTTCTTTCCTAAAACTTCTTTGCTTGTTGTAATGTGAGGATGCTTTATTCATTGGAGGGTTGGGTAAATACCAGAATGTGCATCAATATTTGATGTCAAAAGCAATTATAATAAAAGCAAATGGATTTGAACCACTTTGTCAGTCTTTCATCATCCCACTAGTCTCTCATCAGTCAACACATTTTGTTTTATTACATTCACTTCTGACTCAGAAGACCTGTGTGAGTTATTAAAAGTACAAGAAACCCACAAAACTCTCCCCTATGTACATTGCTATCTGGGGCAGGGTATTTGCATATTGTTCCCTAGATATGTCCTTGGCTTGCTGTACTGAGATAAAAGCTCAGCTGTTTTCTTGCTTTCAGTGATCACTGTCCTAAGTTCATCTTCTCAAAATGATGAGTTCTGTGCACTCCATGTTTATATTATTGCTTTGGATTGGGGGTAAGTAGAGAATGATATGCAGAAGGAGAATCCATGTGATGGAGAGTGAGCTCTGACTGGTGATATGGGTTGTGCATGTGTGGTGAGGAAGGTCCTATTTTCCAAGATGGACATATGAGGTTCAGTCACATGATAATGAGAACTTACAGATGAGATAAGATTTGTGCTAAGATGAAGATTCTAATGTATATGGAAAAATGTATGACCTTTGGGACCTTCAGCTGAATTATTTTATGAAAAAGCATTTGATATATTTTTGAAAATCACAAAATGTACCAGGATCTCACTTGAAATGAGTACGATAAAATAATTCACAAAGATTGCTTGGGAAATTTGCACATGACTTTGCACTGTTCTATTATAATTTCAGGAATCAACGGTGACGTTGTGATGACCCAGACTCCACTCACTTTATCAGCTACCATTGGACAATCAGCCTCCATCTCTTGCAGGTCAAGTCAGAGTCTCTTATATAGTGATGGAAACACATACTTGAGTTGGTTTGTACAGAGGCCAGGCCAGTCTCCACAGCTTCTAATTTATTGGGTGTCTCAACTGGAATCTGGGGTTCCTGGCAGGTTCAGTGGCAGTGGATCAGGGACAGATTTCACACTCAAAATCAGCAAAGTGGAGGCTGAGGATTTGGGAGTTTATTACTGCATGCAATCTACCTATGAGCCTCCCACAGTGATACAGACCCTAACAAAAAATTGTCCAGCTCATAATGTGCTGCTTGTCTGGAGAAGAGCAGAGCATTCTGTCTGTGTGAGAGAAAGAGCATGGGCCACATGAGTAATTACAGCTGTGGGCTCTGGCTAGACTCTTCTGATTGCATGAGTGGTTTGGCTAGACTTCAAGTGCCAGCAATTTTTTATCCTTCTAGCTGCAACAGCTATGGTATTGGCTCTGGATCAATAGAAATTGATCTTATTAATGTAGTTTATTGTTGCAGATTTTAACCACTTAATAATTTTGCATTAATCTTTTGAGGTTCATTCTGTTGCTTCCTCTTAATGATGTTATGTGTTTTTGCTAAATTTTCATTTACCTTTTAAAATACTTAGATGTCTATCAATATTCTCTTTTATCTTTTTTCTTTTTCATAATTTATTTTTATTCATATTACATCCCAAACACAACCCCCTCCACTCCTCCCAGTCCCACCATTACAAATCCCTGACCCCCATTATGCCTGCTCCTTCTTTTCAGAAAAGGGGAAGACTCCTTTGGGTACCACTTTACCTGTGACATCTAATCCCAGCAGTACGAAGTACCTTTTCTCTCACTGAGACCCAATCAGGCAGTCCAGGTAGTGGAAGGTGAACCAGTCACAAGCAACAGAATCAGACACAGCCCCTACTTCAATTGTTAGGGGACCTATATATACACCAAGCTGCATATCTGCTACAAATATGTGGGGGCCAAGGTCCAGTCCCTGTATGTTCTTTGGTTGGTTGTTCAGTCTCTCTGAGGCCTCACAGGTCCTAGTTAGTTGACTCTGTAGGTGTTCTTGTGGTGCCCCTGACCCCTCTAGCTCACTCAATTCTATCCCCGACTCTTCCACAAGACTCTCCAAGTTCTGCTCGATTTTTTGACTGTGACTATTTATATTTGCCTCCATCTGCTGCTGGTTAAAGCCTCTCATGATACAGTTATGTTAGGTTCCTGTCTGTAAGCATATCATTAGAATTATTGACTCTATCACAAGTTGGGCCAGTAATCAGGTGTCCATCCCAACAGTCTCTATTCCATCTGTATCTCTATCTTATAGACAGGACACACTTTGATTTGCAGGTTTTGTGGGTGAGTTGAGGTCCTCCATCATCCATTAGAAGTTCTGCCTGCTTATAAGAGGCAGCTACTTCAGTCTCTATATATCTCAAAAGTAGGAGTTTCAGTTAGGGTCACCCCCATAGACATTCATAGCCTTCCCTATTCCAGGTTTCCAGCTAGTTGCAGAGATGCACCCCACCAATTTCCACTCTCATCTCCAGTCCTCTCACCCTCAGTGTGATTGCCATCTCCTTACCTTCCCTCATTTCTTCTTCCTACCTATTTTCTTTTCCCCATCCCTCTCTGATGAATATTTTGTATCCCCTTCTGAGTAAGATTTGCCCATCTTCCCTTGGGCCCTCCATACTACCCAGTTACTTTGGGTCTGTAGGTTATAGCATGGCTATCCTCCATTTTATGGTCATTGTCCAATTATAATTGAGTATATATCATACAGGTCTTTCTGGGTCTATGCTACCTCACTCAGGATTATAGACTTATGCTCCATCCATTTGCTTGTAAATTTTAGGAAATCTTTGTTTTTAATGACTGAATAGTGTTCCATTGTATAGATTCACCATATTTTCTTGATATATTCTTCAGATGAGAGATAGCCAGGATGTTCTCAGTTCCTGGAAATCACGAAAAAAGCTGCTATGATCACAGTTGAGCAAATGACAGTATGCTATACTGGGAAGTCATTTGGGTAAATGCCCAGGAGTTGTACAGCTGGTTCTTGAGGTAGAACTTTTCTCAGTTTTCTGGGAAATTACAAAATTTATTTCCAAGAGAGTTGTACAAGTTTGTATTTCCACCATCAATGGAGGAGTATTCCACTTGCTTCATATCATCACCAGCATGTGCTGTTGAGTTCATGATCTTAGCCATTCTGGCAGGAATAAGGTAGAATCTCAGAATCCTATTGATTTGCATTTCCCTGATAACAAGGGGTACTAAACATTTCATGAAGTGCTTCTTAGCCATTTGAGATTCCTCTGTTGAGAATTCTGCCTAGCTCTCCACCCCATTAATTTTCATTGAATTCTTGAAAGTCCTTAATTTCTTTATTTTTTTCCCTAACCCAATGGTCATTGAATAGAGAGTTGTTCAGTTACCAAAAGTTTGTAGGCTTTCTGTTGTTTCTGTTATTGTGAAAGTTCAGCTTTAATCCTTGGGGGTTTGATAAGATATAAAGAGTTATTTCAATTTCCTTTAATCGGTTGAGGTTTGCTTTCTGACCAACTATATAGTCAACACAAGCACATTACCACACATTACCACCACCTTATAAAAATAGCAGGAATTAGTAATTATTGGTAATTAATATCTAACAACCTCAATGGAACCAATTGCCCAAGAAAAACATATAGGCTAACAGATTTGATGCAAGAGAACAGGATCCATCATTCTGTTTCATACAAAAAACATACCTATGCAACAAAACTAAACTTAATCTCAGAATAAAGGGCTGCAAAATGATTTTTCAAGCAAACATACCCAAAAAGAAAGTGTGAATAGCCATTCTAATATCAAATAAAATAGACTTTCAACCAAAATTAATCAAAAGAAATGAGAAAGGATACTTCATATTCATCAAAGGAAAACTTTACCAAGAAAGCATCTCAATTCTGATTATCTTTGCCACAAACACAATATTTCCCTCATTTGGAAAAGAACCATGTTATTAAGCATAAATCACACTTTTAACCCCATACATTAATAGTGGGAGTCTCCAATACTTGTATCCTTACCAAATATAAAAGATGAAGGAAAGAATTTAAGGCATAGAAGATGCCATACCATAGGAAGAATTGGAACATTGGTTAAAGGAAATGCCAAATGTAAAATTATTCCCAGCTCAAAATATGCAGGACTTTTGGAACACTTTGAAAAGACCAAACCTAAGAATAATAAGAATAGAAAATGGAGAAGATACCCAGTTAAAAGAACCAGAAAACACCTTCAACAAAATTATAAGAAAAAATCCTTAACCTAAAGAAAGAGATGGTTATAAACATACAAAAAGCCTACAGAGCACCAAATAGATTAGACCAGAAAAGAAAATCCTCCTGACACATAACAATGAAAACACAAATGTACGGAACAAATAAAGAATAATAAAAGGTACAAGGAAAAGGCCAAGTAAAAAAATAAAGGCAGACATATCAGAATTACACCTGACTTCTCAACAGAGATTCTAAAGGCCAGAGATCCAGGACAGTCTAAGAGACCACAGGTATCAGCCCAGACAACTATACCCAGCTAAACTTTCAATTACCATAAATGGAGAAAACAAGATATTTCATGAAAAAAAAAAACCCAAATTTAAACAATACCTTTCTATTAATCCAGCACAACAGAGGATACTAGGAGGAAAACTGCAACACAAGGAGGGGAACTATACCCAAGAAAACAAAAGAAATTAATCATGTTACAGCAAAAGCAAGAGACTCATGCACACACACAGTACCACTTTCAACATCAAAATAACAGGAACTGATAATCATTGGTCATTAATATCGCTCAATATTAGTGAAATCAATTTACCAATAAAACACACAGGCTAACAAAAATGGATGTATAAACAGGTTCCATCATTCTGCTGCACACAAGAAACATACTTCAGCAACAAAGATAGACACCACTTTAGAGAAAAAGGGCTGGAAAAAGCTTATCCAAGCAAACAGACCCAAGGAACAAGCTGGAGTAGACATTCTAATATCTGATACAATAGGCAGTCAACTAAAAGTTATCCAAAGTGATGGTGAAAGACACTTAATACTCTTCAAAGGTAAAATCCACCAGGATGACATCTCAATTCTAGAAATATATGCCTCAAAAGCAAGGGCATCCACATGTGTAAAAGAAACTTTACTAAATCTCAAATCACACATTGAACACCACTTGATAATAGTTGGAGATTTCAATACCCAGCTTCCACCAACAGACAAGTTTTGAAACAGAAACTCAACAGAGAATCAATAAAACTAACAGATGTTATGAATGAAATGGACTTAACAGATATATGTGCAGAACAAGAAGAATATACCCTTTTCTCAGCATCTAATGAAATCTTCTTAAAAATTGACCATATAGTCAGGAAAAAATTCTCAACAGAGAGCAGATTGAAATAATTTTATCAGACTACCACATATAAAGACTGGACTTCAACATTAATAAAAACAATGGAAAGCCACATACTCTTTGAAACTGAACAATTCTCAAGTCAATGATCACTTGCTCAGGGAAGAAATGATGAAAGAAATTAAAGACGTTCTAGAATTCAATGTGAATGAAGGTTCAACATACTCATTGTGCACAATAAAAGCAGTGATAATTGGAAAGTTCATAGCACTAAGTTCCTTCATAAAGATGTGCCAGAAATCTCATACTAGCACACCTGAAATCTTAAGAACAAAATAAGCAAACAGACCCAAGAGGAGAGATAGCAGGAAATAATCCAGGTTGGGACTGAAATCAATCAATTAGAAATAAAAAGAACGATACAAAAAAAAAAAAAAAAAANGGAGGAGGAGGAGGAGGAGGAGGAGGATCTGGACTGGTCTCTTGCTCTGCGGTGCTTCTTCTCCTTCTATGATCCTTTGTGGTTTTTCTCTGTCTTTTCAGTTGATCTTTCCCTTGAGTGGGTAGAGTTCCTGGAATTCACTGACTCTCTTGATTTACCTCACCTAAGATCTCTCTCCTTATGCTTTTTACGACTTTCAATATCAAGGCAAAGATCAACAGGATCATCGATGATTTTCCCTCAGCCTTGTAGCTAGGTTCCTGTAGGCTTTTCAATTCCTCATGAGTCAAACCATGCTTTGTGAGTGTACCGGGGGGCATGTCTATCCTCCTGTGTATCTATGGACTTTTCTTACTTTTAGCTTCTTCATATTCATTTCTTCTCTTTAGGTATTTAGTAAAGCGTCCATGCAAAGTCATTCCGGAGGATCCAAAGTGATGTCTTTAACATGAACAAGGGTCACTATGTGCTGGGCAAACAATTCTAAGAGGCTACGCTGAGACTGAGCTGACTGTATTTACTGAAAAATGGAATTTCTGCTCCTTTTTGTTGCTATGGACTAGATACCCACAAAGCTTTCATTCCTGAGCCAATAAACCACTGGGTGGTGCAAGGTCCTCATTGAAGGAGTCCATCCAGACATTGACCTGGGCATCCCGAGTAATGGAAAAGGAAGACTTCCCTGAGGAAAAGTCTTCTTTGTTTCCCAGCTTATCACAGCTCTCAGAGGTCTTCCTTGGGGGTGGGGATGAACTATTCTCCTGGAGCACCTTGTATGCAGTCACCTGGAAATTCTTTTCTGGCACAAAGCCCCGGTGCCCACTTTCGCTCCTCTTGGACCCCCACCCCCATTCCTCCTATTTGGGATCTCTCTGTGAAAGGCTCTTCCTCCATTTCCTCTGCTTTCCTCTGCTTTTCCTTCCCTGCGTGCAGGCTCTCCCACTTACCTAACTTCTCTTCCTCCTGGTTTTTGCTTGCACCAGCTATGAGTTTGAGCTCATCAACAAACTCGTGTTCCTTCCTTCCTTTACTTTTGCCCTTATCTTGCTCATCCATCTCCTCCTTGTGGAAGTCATTCATCTTTTTCTCAAAGTTTTCACGAAGCTTATACTTTTGGGCGACTGGCTGCCTCGGAAGGGATTCTCAGTGTCCAACTTGGATCAGATTTCATTTTGACATCGGCAACAGAGAAGCCCCCCTTTCTCCTTCAGCTTCTCTTTATTGGCATTTGTTTGTTTGTGCTCCTTATCTTTACCATTCTCTGTCTTCTGCTCCTCTAGATACCTGAAGCAGCACTCTCCTCTTTCTGAGATGAACCATATGCAGAGCCAGAAGCTGGTGGACTCTTACCCATAGGGCTCTTTTTGGATGGACTCAAAGACCCAGAGCCATGGTCGAACTGACCTTGGTATGCAGCATCACCTGACATAGATGAGCCGATCAGGGATGCATTAGAAAGTAGAGGACTAGGTTTTGGCTCAGGGCTAGGGCGTGGTGACCTTCGCCTAACCACCACAGACTAGAGGGGGCTTTTGAGAGCTGGGCTTCTCTCCCAGGGACTAAGATCAGAAACCGAGGCCATGATGCAGAACCAGCGCCATAGGTGGTGCCATCTGGCCATGGCTTTGAGCTCTCAGACCCTTTTATATCTTGAGAGGTGCCTCCAGAGAATGTCTGTTCCTTAGCCTCATCTCCCTGTTTATCAGCCTGAGATAGCCATTCTTAGAAAAGGATTTTTTCTCTTTTGTAGACTTTCACTTAGACAACTCAACTCTGCTGTGGTTGAAGGACAACCGGGAGGATGAGGAGCATCTTGACCTGCCAGAGGATGAATTATCAAAGTTCCTAGAATGGCTCCTGGACTGTGGTGAAGGGGACATTCTCTTGGGGGACCAGGATCAAGAATGGCCTTGAGGAGGGCTGTATGCTTACTGGTAGTTCTGCCAATTGGAATGGTAGTTTCCATAGCCACCTGGTTATACTGGCCCATTGGATAAAAAGCCTCAGTTTCGCCCACGAAAGTAATAGGGCCTCCTCTAGCCTCTGTTGTGACCTCAGAAATCTTGATTCTGATACACTCTGGTGTGATTCATTTCTCTGTTATGAGCTGGAGAATATGAACTGGAGAATATGTGCTGGAATGAGACCGAGAACTCAGCCTGTGCTTCCTTGAATGAGAGACTGATCAGCTTCGGGATCAAGACTTTGAAAATTAACCAGACCAAGACCTGAATGCAGATCTTGAGTGAGAAGATTGAGACCCAGTCATGGATTTCTTTGTTTTTGACATCTTGGAAGAATTTACACCTCAGTAGAATCAATGATTTAACTTAACTGCCTCTGAAAAACACCAGCAGTACCACTGGCTTCTCCATTTTACAGTCAGGGTATAACTCTTTTTTAGTTTAGTTTTTTATTTATTTATTTTTTTGTTTTGTTTTTGTTTTTTGAGACAGTTTCTCTGTGTAGCCCTGGCTGTCCTGGAGCTCACTCTGTAGATCAGGCTGGCCTCGAACTCAGAAACCTACTTGCCTCTGCTTCCCAAGTGCTGGGATTAAAGTTGTGTTCCTCCATGCCCAGCAGGATATAACTCTTGATGCCTAAGCGACTACATCTGAAGTCTCGCAACTGCACAACTGGCCCGAACCTCTCTCCCTCCCTGAGGACAGACACACATGTATCTTTCTATCTCACTGTGACATACAGTCTTATTCATGCAGGGATGAGAACCACATTCATCTACTCCTACGTCACAATGTCTGCCTCAGTATCCAGGCACACTGAAGCAGGAGTAGTCATTGATTTCATCCTGGCTCACAGCCTCATTATGGTAAGGGCTGAAAGCATACTCAGTATGATCTGTCTTACAGAACCTTCCAGCATATCCAGCAGGGCCAATACAGACATCGTGCTCAGTAGCCTTATGACAGGTGCCTCCATGTTGGCAGATGTTCCCACCACACGAATTAGTGGTCGTTTCACAGGTTAACCTTCTATACTCAAGAGGAGATTGGCATAGAAAGCTTTTTTATCCAGAAGTATTCACACAAATGGCAATCTCATGGCAGGAACTGGAAAAGCAAGGGTCTTTTGTATCTTCACAGTCTTTGTCTAGATAATATGCCCAAATAATGTCCATGCCTAAACAATAGTTGTTTTCTTGTGTAAAATCTTTGCTGCCTGCCTATGGATCCTGTCCCCCTAGTTGGCCTGCCTTGTCTGGCCACAGTGGGAGAGGATGTGTCTAGTGTTTCAGTGACTTGAGGTGCCAGAGTGGGTTGGTACCCACGACAGATCTCCCCCTTTTCAGAGGTGAAGGGAAGGGTGGGTGTAAGGGGCCATGAGAATGTGGAACTTGGAAGAGAGGGGATTCTGCAATCTGATATACAGTGAATAAATTAATTAATTAATAGAAAAATGAAAATATTATCAGGGCTGCATAAAAATATACTGCCCAGGTAACTCAGTTGGATGGCAGTTCTGTTTGTGTTGTTCTTTGGCTCTATGTGACTGAGAATTCTAGATTTTTGTGAATTATCATCTGGAGGCCATTCTAAGGCCCTATAGATGCACTGCAATTTTGTTCATGCCTGGCAGTCTGAGTAATCAAAGCAGCAAAGAAAATCTACAATAAGGAGACGTTGATCTGATAAAGTCAGGCATACCCAGACTAGTATTCCACTGCATAACTCAAAATTACCAGACATGATACCTACATGAAAATTTCATACATGAGTATGAAGTCCAGGTATTAATTTTTCCTGTGGTTACTGTTTAATATTGTTTGGGTATTTGTGGAAGATTAATTTTTCCTTCAAAATGCTCTGCATAACAAGATCATTAGATCTGGATCTTCCTTTGGTTTCAGTCTTTTTTTTTTTTTTTTTAACAAAATAATTTTGTTGATTAATTAAGAGTTTTTCCATGATCACATTCAGTTCCTACACATCCCAGGTCCACCCCTACCCTTGTCACCTTTTTCCCAAAAATAGAAAAAGAAAAAGGAAAAAGATAGGGGAAAAAAGGAAAAATTTTCAAGTCCAATTTTTGTGCCCAAGTACTGACTGAAGCATGGTCAAATTCTCAGTGGACAGCTTCTTGAAGAAAACTGAGTCTTTCTCCACCTCATGTCCACCTTAGTACCACCACACCACACTTCAATCAGTAGCTTAAAACATAATCAAGACAATGCATCAAGTTGATGTATTCAAGTCATATATTTCAGTTTCTCCTATTTGTACCAAAGTAGTCATAAAGCCAAATTTTCCTTTCATCTCAGGTGAAATTTTAAGAAAAAAAGTATGTTAAGTATCCAAATTTCTATATATAAAAAAATAGAAGAAAAAAAAACTGAAATAAAAAAATCCAAGCTTTAACATTAAGAATCTATAAAAAGAAGCAACAATCAAAAGACTAAAAAGAGAAGAAAGAAAAAGGAAAAGAGATTATACCATAAAACAGAAGACCAAAAGCCTTTAAAACAAAATGAAATATTGCAGGAAGTGAATGGTGTTTCTGTTGAGATGAAAATAATACTTATTTGATTTGTGGTTATAAGTGAAGGTCCTCAAAGGCCATGGGAGCAGCACAGGGAGAATGTGGGATACGGTAGTTCATAATGGACTAATGATTGAGTATTCTTCAGTTTCATGCCACAGCCTTACCAGTTATTTTGTTTCTATTCCCTGGATTTAAGCCATGGGACCCTCCTAGGGATACCTGTATATGATATCACATGTAAAGATACTAACTAGTTTCTCCCAGTTTTTTCTATACCAATGTTATAAAGAATGACTTATAAAATTAAGTAGCCTTGAAACTGAACATTGCTCAAATGTGATTTAAGTAATGTTTATTTTGATTCGATTGATTTTTTTCCTATTTTCTATTTTTTAAGTAATATTTTTCTATTGAAAATAGATTCTTCTCTCATACAATATATCCCAACCACAATTTCTCCACCCTCCACTCCTCCTTGAACATCTTTTCTCTCCTCTAGATTTACTCCCTGTCTGTTTACCTTTCAGAAAATAGCAGGTCTCCATCAGACAAGAGCAAAACAGGACAAAATATGATACAATAAGACAAGGCAAAAGCCCTTCAATCAAGACTGGGCAAGGCAACCCAATAGGAGGAAAAGAGCCTCAAGAGCAGGCAAACAAGTCAAAGAGACACCTGCTACCACTGCTGGGAGAGACACAAAAACACCAAGCTATCAGCCATAACAGACAACCTGATGTAGACCCATGAGGGTAGACCCATCAGGACCGTGTTCTAGGCTGTTTCAGTCTCCTTGAACACATATGAGTCCTGGTGTGAGATATAAAACTATGCCAGGAAGTTTGGTAAGTATACTTGCTAGTTTTGTGTGTCAATTTGACACAGGCTGGCGTTATCACAGAGAAAGGAGCTTTAGTTGGGCAAGTGCCTCGATGAGATCCAGCTGAGGATCATTTTCTCAATTAGTGATCAAGGGGGAGAGGCCCCTTGTGGGTGGGACCAGCTCTGGGCCTGTAGTCTTGGGTTCTATAAGAGAGCAGGCTGAGCAAGCCAGGGGAAGCAAGCCAATAAAGATCATCCCCCCATGGCTTCTGCATCAGCTCCTGCTTTCTGACCTGCTTGAGTTCTAGTCCTGACTTCCTTTGGTGATGAATTGCTGTATGGAAGTGTAAGCTGAATAAACCCTTTCCTTCCCAACTTGCTTCTTGGTCATGATATTTGTCCAGGAATAGAAACCCTTACTAAGACAGTAAGATAGAGCAGGTCGAGACCTGGAAACTCGGTGGGCACACACCTGGGGCTTAGATGACTCCCAGCTCCCTGCCAGACTCCTAACTTGGAACACATGCCATGCTTCTCACACAAAAGAGACGTGAGCTGTTGTCATGCAGGCTCAAGACAGTTCTCCATGCTAAGAAGCTACCTAGAAGCCTGGAGGACTTGGCCAATAAGCTTCCCTTCCCAGACATTCCTCCCTGCAGAAGGTATTGTGAGACATTAGGTATTGTGTTACACATCATTTTCCACCATGACAATAAAGTGTTTGGAACCAGACTATCTCTTTTCATCAAGATGTGGAAAAATGAAGACAGCCTTCACCCACAGTGCCATAGCCTATTCTCTGGTAGAAGACATTCCTGTGCTTCCAGCCACAATCACCAACAAGATTGTCACTACTGCCCACCAAGCCAAGGACAATCACCCCTGTGAGACAAGGCAGAGACTCCCTGCAACTCCTGGCTAGACTCTGTTCCCAGCCATCCAGCCACTGACTATATTCTCTGCCTTTCTGCAACTCCCAGCAATTTCTGTACATCCAAGAGTCTGAGAATCTCATGGCCTGGGCCTTGTTGAAGGCCCTGTTATGATACATTCACCATTACTTCTCTCCAACTTCCTTCTGTACTCTCACTACTCCATCAGTTTCCCAGCTTCAAGTCCTCCTATATTTTTATGATACTAATAACTCCCTGAATGCATACTCTCATTCACTGTTGCATGAACAGCTTTGTAGTAACTATATTCTAAAGGGGATTGTAACCCTCCCTCCCTCCATATGCAGCTATCAACTACCAATACCTCCTATAAGAAAGATGGAGCTCTGGGGCCTCCTCTCCCATCTATTGGTTAATCTGGTGCAACTGCTCAGAGTTAATGCATATGAACTCTGTCATGATGTAAAACTCAGAATTTCACAGATCTTCCCCATTTGTCAACTCTACAATCTTTTAAGCCTCTGTTCTGTGAAGTTTCTTGATCTTCGAATGTTGGTTGGTGGATGTAGATTCCCACAGCTGGAGCACTCAAAGTCTTGTTTCTGGTTTTAGTGAAATTACTTTGTGTTCAGCTCCATTTAGGTTGATGTTGGTTGTGGGCTTATGGCAATTTGCCTTTATTATGCCGAGGTATACTCTTTTATCATGAAAGGGGGTTGAATCTTTTTCCAAAGGTCTTTTTGAAATTTGTTGAGATAAACTTCTAGTTTTTGTCTTCCTGGCTTTTTATGTGGTATATCATACTTACAGATTTATGTTTGTAGAACCATCCTTGGATCTCTGAGAAGAAGCCTATGTTATAATGGTGGATGCTGTTTGTGATGTGTTTGTGGATTTATTTTGCCAGTATTTTTTGAGAAAATTTTCATTTATGTTCTTAAGAATACTGGGTCGGCCTGGTCCCAAAGGACACTAGTAGCTGATATCTTAATAATTTGCTACCCACTAATGCATGAAAGGCTCATTAAAATGAACTGAACTTCATTTTTCTTTTTTAGGCTTGCTCAAAAAAAGCCTCATAATTACAGGTTTGTTGCTCCAGCACAGGTTCTTAAGGAACGTTTTCTTCTGACATCTTGTGATGCTTTATCGTCTCCTGGCTTTAGTAGGCTTTGTCTGCCACTTCTTTCCTTTGTATCTATTCCATGGGCATAAGCGATTTCCATTATCTGTACAAATGCCTCTGTCTTCCACATCACACTGTGATTGTTGTGTTGTCAGTAATTTGTGTATCTTGAGATTACATATGCATAGCTAAATACCTCTGGAGCTAAACCTTTTCTAGTTGTAATTAAATAATTTTTCTTTGACTTGTACTAGTTTAATATGAATGAGTCATCCAGTCCTGAAACAATGTAGTGTTTCAAAAGCTTGTGTAATAGAGTATTATATAAGTAATACATGCTAATGAATCAATAACCAATTTTCTTTTAGTTTTACAAACAAGAGTTTATTTTCCCATGTCTTTTAAGGACATTTTTATTTTATTGTCAACAATACCTGAATTTTGTACTAGCTTATTTTCAGTATATCAGGAATCCAGGCCACATATGAAGATTCAAATTTCCTCAGTGGCTGAAGGGCTATCTGAGTAGACCTCTCCAGAGAATAATGCAAAGGACAAACAGTTCACCATTGCTGTCCTAGTTTGCTTCATTGTTGCTATGATAAGTTCCATAACCAGAACCAGATGAAACTTTGAGGCAGAAAGAATTATTTAATTTTACAGACTGCAATCCATCATCAAAGGAAGTCATGGTAGGAATTCAAGGCACGAATCTGAAGCTGAAACCACAGAAAAATGTTGCATACTGGCTTGCTCATCTTCCTTTCTTATGTACTACAGGCTGATATTCTCAGACAGAATTTCCCAAAGTAGAGTGGACCATCCTACATCAGCTAGTCATCAAGAATAAGCCTCAAAAACATGCACATAGGCCAGTAAATCAAGGAAATTCCTCACTTGAAACTTTTTCAGGTAACTATTCAGCATTATGTTGATAGCTGAGGCTAACTAGGAGACACCAAGTCCTATTTCTTTCAATATCTCCTGGTGATGTCTCCTCTTGACCACACCTAGATTCCATTTTCATACTAAGTGAAAATGGAGAGTGTTCTTTTTTATTTTTAATTTTTATTGGTTATTTTGTTTATTTAAACTTCAAATGTTATCCCCTTCCTGATTTCCTCTCTGAGAACCACCCATCCCACCCCTTCCCCCTGCCTTCAAGAGTGTACTCCCCCACCCACAAGCCCAGTCCTGCTCCATCCCATTGCCCTAGCACTCCACTACACTGGGGCTTCAAGCCTTCATAGCACCAAGGGCATCCCCTCCCTTTGATACCAGACAAGGCCATCCTCTGCTACATATGCAGCTAGATCCCTCCACATGTATTCTTTGGTTGGTGGTTTGGTCCCTGGGAACTCTGGAGGGTCTGATTGGTTGTTATTGTTGTTCTTCCTATGGGGATGCAAACTCCTTCAGTTCTTTCAGTCCTTCCCTTAACCCCTCTACTGGGGTCCCCATGTTCAGTACTATGGTGGATTGCAAGTATCTGCATCTGTATGTGTAAGGCTGAGGCAGAGCCTCTCAGGAGGCTTCTGTCAGCAAGCACTTCTTGTCATCAGCAATAGTGTCTGGGTTTGGTGGCTGCATATGGGATGGATCCCCAGGTGGGACAGTCTCTGGATGGACTTTTCTTCAGCCTCTGCTTCACTCTTTGTCACTGCATTTCCTTTAGAGAGAAGCAATTCTGGGTTAAAATTTTGAGAAGGGTGGTGGCCCCACACCTCAACTAGGGACTATGCCTAACCTCTGGATATGGTCTTTACAAGTTTTCTCTCTCCCCTTTGTTGGGCATTTCAGGTAATCTCATCCCAGTTGGGTCCTGGAAGCCTCTTGGCTTTCCTGGCATCTGGGACTTTCTAGTTGCTACCTCCAGTGCCCCACCCCTTATTGCTACAAATTTCTGTTCAATTTTCTGACCCTCTGTACATCTCATCCCCCCCCCCCATCTCCTCCCATACCTGGTCCTGCCTCTCTTTTCCCCCTCACCCCCTCCTCTCTTGCTTTCAAGTCCTGCCCACCCTCTACCTCCAGTAATTATTTTGTTTCCCCTTCTAAGTAGGACTGAAGCATCCACACTTTGGTTTTCCTTCTTCTTGACTTTAAAATGGTCTATAAGTTGCATCATGGGTATTCTGAGCTTTTTTCTTAATATTCACTTATCAGTGAGTGCATTCTATGTGTGTTCTTTGTGACTGTGTTACCTCACTCAGGATGATATTTTCTAGTTCCATCCATTTGCCTAAAAATTTCATGAAGTCATTGTTTTAATAGCTGAGTAGTACTCCATTGTGTAAATGTACCACATTTTCTATATCCATTCATTTGTTTAGGAGCATCTGGTTTTTTTCCAGCTTCTGGCATATAGAAGAATGCAATTTGGCCCATTCTTATCTCCTTGTACAAAGCTCAAGTTCAAGTGGACCCCCATATAAAACCAGATAAACTGAATCTAATAAAAGAAAAATGGGGAAGAGCCTCCAACATATGGGCACAGGAAAATGTTTCATGAACAGAAAAGCAATGGCTTATAACCTAAGATCGACAATCGAAAAATGGGACCTCATAAAATTCAAAAGATTCTGTAAGACAAAGGACACTATCAATAGGACAAAATGGCAACCCACAAGTTGGGAGAAGATCTTTAACAACCCTACATCTGATAGGGGGCTAATTTTCAGAATATACAAAGAACTCAAGAAATTAGATTCCAGAGAACCAAATAATACTATTTAAAAATGGGGTACAGAGCTAAAAAGAAAATTCTCAACTGAGGAAACTCAAATGGCTGAGAAGCACCTAAAGAAATGTTTACCATCATTACTCATCAGGGAAATACAAGTCAAAACAATCCTGAGTTTCCACCTTATACCAGTCAGAATGGCTAAGAACAAAAACTCTGGTAACAGCAGATGCTGGCGAGGATGTGAAGAAAGAGGCACACTCCTCTATTGTTGGTGGGATTGCAAGCTGGTACAACCACTCTGGAAATCATTCTGGCAGTTCCTTAGAAAATTGGACATAGCACTACCAGAAAATCCAGCAATACCACTCCTGGGTATATACCTAGAAGATGCTCCAACATATACCAAGGGCACAAGGTCCACTATGTTCATAGCCCTATTTATAATGTAGGATGTTCTTATCTGACATTGCTGCATAGTTTTTACTTGACCTTTTTTTTTTTTTTTTGTATCAATGCCTGGAAGAGAAATATGTTCTCTTAGGAACTGGGGCAGTCCCCGAAGGAAGAAGAGAGTAAGAGAGATCACAAAGAAAATATTTTGTGTGTTAAAAATAAAAAAATCACAATTACAGAAGGCATTTGTTTCCCAAATAATTTTGTTTTATTTAGTAGCATACAAATAGTTATACTTCCAGTAATTATTGCAATTCTATGCATCCTCTTTAAAGAAAAATCAGAAGAATCTTCAGATGAATTATCTGGAGCCTATGGTGCCACCTTGTGACAAAATTACAGAATGGCAATACATAGAAATAATAGATAAACAGGCTTCAACTATAAGACAACATAATCAGATTAAATAAGATATTTATATTGTCAAGAGTCTGTTGCTAGATGAAAGACAATATGTTGATTTAAGAATACAAACTATATTTTGAACTTCATAGAAGTGCAGTATCATGGAATAAGATATGTGTTTCATTTGTACTGTTTAAAAATTATACATACATACATATGTGTGTGTGTTAGTACATCATACAATTTTTTTTTTGGTTTTTGGTTTTTTGAGACAGAGTTTCTCTATATAGCCCTGGCTGTCCTGGAACTCACTCTGTAGACCAGGATGGCCTCGAACTCAGAAATCTGCCTGCCTCTGCCTCCCGAGTGCTGGGATTAAAGGTGTGCGCCACCACGCCCGGCTACATCATACAATTGATACATGTTATTCCAATGTGTTTCTGAAAGAAGTCATTCTAAGATTGAACATTTATGACAGGTGGTGTCTTTCTTAGAGAACCCTTTGCAGCCTGAAGCTGATGATGCTCTGGTGTATATATCCAATAGAATACATTAAAAAAAAAAAGATTTTATGGTATGCTTGGTCTCTCTGGCTTCTACAATCCTTTTTTTCCCCTCTTCAGCAGGGTCAATCCTTTTTTGCACCTAATTATTGGCTGTGGGTCTCTGCATGTTTCTATCAGTTGCTAGATGAAGGTTCTGCGATTGCAATTAGATTTGGCATCAATCTGTGAGTATAACAGAGTGCCATTAAACATCTTTTCATTAATATTCTTTGTGGTTAGTAGTGTCTTGTTCTATCATAGGTCTTTGGGCCATGTGGTCTCTGGTTTCTGGTCCTTCAAGCAGTGTCTCATTGGAATGGGTCTCAAGCAGAATGAGTTACTGGTTAGCTAATCTCACAATTTATGTGCCACCTTTATTTCAACACATCATGCTGTCATGATAAATTGTAGGTTGATGGTTTTGTGGCTGAGTTGATATCCCATATTCTCTACTTGGAGTCTTGCCTAGTTGTAGGAGAAAGCTGGTTGAGGAAGGAGAGAATAATGATGAAATTGAAAATTGGATTTAATATATGATAGAATAAATTAATTAAAATAATAAAAGGAAAAAATACATTGTAATCCAAAAAAAGATTTTATGGCATAAATCTTTATATATATATATATATATATATATATATATATATATATATATATATATATATATCATACAAATCAAACAATTGTAAAAATATTTAACTAAGATGTCATGTAACATAAAGGAGATGTGGGATCTGCCAGAGATAGATGAAATAATGCTTTATTGGCCTTACATTTTTTAAAATGCCAATGTGGCAGGTAGTACAGCTGATGAAAAACATTGGGTTTTAGAAGGACTACTGAATTAAATCAGTCTACATATGTGATAGCATCAGAATGGAAATCAGAAAATATGTTACATTGGAGGAGTTTTGCCATTGTTTCAACAGGAGAAGAAAATCTGTGACTTCATTCCAAATTAGTGAAGATCATATTTGACTGGTGGAGACCTCCTGAAAATCTTGGTTGCAGAAATGAAGAAACTAAGAAGAATAACAAGTCAGGTAATGATTTATATGTGGATTCGTCCACATGGAAACAGCTCTGAGACTGGCTGAGATATGAAAATGTCTCTAGCCAGAGCATCAGCCATGTGCAGTCAATAAATTTTGTTGGATACTGAGTCCTCAACATTTATTATTACATATTATCCTTTGTATGGATTGAGATTTTATTACAGCTTGGTTATAGAGTCCAAACGGACTTATAAAGTTTGATGCCTTTTCCCTGCTCAAACAAAGATTCGAGAATCACTTTTATCTGATTTGTGCACATTGTACATTCCACATATGTGTTAATGCAGAAATGTGTGTGTGTGTGTGTGTGTGTGTGTGTGTGTGTTTACAAATCTTATTCATATTTTAAAGAATTCCAGGTCTTGGAACAGGTTTTAAATATGCATTATGAAAAAACAGCATAGAAAGTAGAAAATAGCCGGGCGTGGTGGCGCATGCCGTTAATCCCAGCACTCGGGAGGCAGAGGCAGGCGGATTTCTGAGTTCGAGGCCATCCTGGTCTACAAAGTGAGTTCCAGGACAGCCAGGGCTATACAGAGAAACCCTGTCTCGAAAAACAAAAAACAAAAAACAACAACTAAAAAAAGAAAGTAGAAGATAACTCACCAGAAAAACCCCAACTTACTGGACAGATGGCTCATTTCTCCTAAGAGAAATAGGCAGTGTCCTATTCATCTGCAAAGCAAGAGTATTTCTTGAACATACATTGCTCTTCAAGCTTGAATGCTTTTATTTATTAATTATTAGCAGAACACAGTTGCCTTCATAGACACTAGAACAAACAAAATAATCTGAAACAAATTAATGTGTGGTCAACTCTTTCCATTCTATTGATCATGCATTGACTGGGATGTCTATGGTTGTCAGTGAGCTACGGGCCCACAGATATTTGTTCTTTTAAGATGCTTATGAGAAATCCCATGTAGTTGAGTCTAAGGAGAAAGTGTAGAAGGGAGAAATTGGGATAAATTATGTGACCTAAAATGGGCAATTCTCCTGTCAGACCTAGCCAATGTCTTTTCGTGATGCTACCGTGTGGGAATAAGTTGCTTAAGTGCAGAGAAAAGGAAGGCAAGTCTCTGGACCTGAAGTCCCAGCTGTAGGTCCAGCTCATCCCTCCCCAACTGCTTTGCATGTTTATGAGAACCTTCTGTTGTCTAGAGTTCATAACAGTGACTTAAAACTCTGCAGTAAGAGGTGCCTCAGAGAAAAAATTGTGAACCATGGAAACTCCAGCTTCATTCCTTTGCCTCCTTTTACTGTGGATCACAGGTGAGAGGAACTCACATAACTGTATCCTAGTTCTGCCAGGAAGGTGACAAGTGTGTTTTAGATTGCACTGGTGACTTTTTTTTTTCCTTTTCAGTCTCAGCTGTTACTGGAGAAGCGACACAGTCTCCAGCTTCCCTGAGTCTTTCTCTTGGTGAAACAGCAACCCTGACATGCAGGTCCAGTGAGAGTGTTGGCAGCAACTTAGCCTGGTACCAGCAGAAAGCAGAGCAAGTTCCACAGCTCCTTATCCATAGTGCCTCCACTAGAGCCAGTGGTGTCCCAGACCGGTTCGGTGGCACTGGGTCTGGGACAGACTTCACTCTCACCATCAGCAGCCTACAACCTGAAGATGCTGCAGCTTACTACTGTCAACCTTTCAAAAGTTGGTCATACACAGTGATCCAACACTTCACAAAAACCTCCAGGAGACCACAGTGTGTTAGCTTCTACCAGCTACTTCCTTTGTAGCAGCTGCAATGCTGGGTGCTCATTTTTAGCATTTTTATCATCGTTGTAAATACTGAGATTGTAAAAGTAACTCCAAGTAAATATTTGTGTTTTTGCTTCATATTTTACTTGGCCCATTCCTAGAAAAATACTGGTGCCTGCCATTAGATCAGATGCATGTATATGATTATACTGATGATATAAGTGTCATGGTATCTTAGTTACTTTTCTGTTGTGGAGAGACACCATGACCATGGCAACTTTCATAAAATAAAGCAGTTAATTTGGATCTAGGTTACAATTTTAGATAGTTAGTCCTCAGGCATCATAGTGCGATGCAGATAGTCATGGTGCTATAGCTGTAGTTTTACATCCTGACTGACTGGCAGCAGTCAGAGAGACTTAGCCTGGCATGGGCTTTTGAAACCAAAAGTCCTACCCACAGTGGCACATTTCCAACAAGGCCATACCTCCAAAACTAACTGGGGAGCAAATGTATAAAAACATAAGTATATGGGAGAGAAACTTCAAGTAATTCATAAAGCAATGGAATTAAAAATACTAATGAAGGTATTTTATTAAAATATATACATTTCAATTTTGATAAGTCTACATCAAAATGATGAAACATAACAAACATTGCATTTATCAGAAAATGTTAACTATATAGGAAGAGTAAATTATTTGTAATATTTCTACATTGAAATCTCAAAAACATTCTTTAACATAATTAAATAAAACCTACCAGAACTTGAAAGGCAAAAGCAGTTGGATTTTTATGAGTTCTAGGTCATCCCCGACCAAGTAGAAATTTTTAGAATTTCAGGTCTACATAGAAAGAGAGCCTCTATTTCAAAAGAGCAAATAACACAAAAACAAAACCAGAACCCCCTAATAGAGCAGCAGGTCATATTATGATATGCTGAAGATCTAGATGTCTGGAGGTTGGGAGAAGACATATGAAAGGCTGGCTTCTGGAAATGACATGATTGTCACACACATGAACTCACAGTAGCTGCAGTTACTCATACATTTTTAAGATCAACAGTATTAAAAATTCCAACATAGAGAGGAGATGTGCTCCTAATACCTGACCACTAGCTGAGGAACTCTCACCAGTTGATAGCTGCTGAAAGAGGAAGACTCACTTTTTAAAAATTATTCACTGTACATTAAAATACATTAACATATTTGTTTTGGTCACCTCCTGTATATTAAAATTGTGTTTTATCCTTATAAAGATATTTTATTTTTATTTTATATTTATTTATTATTTTTTGAAGCAGCATTTTTTTTTTCTATGTTGTCCTGGATTTTGTCTTGCCATACCAGCCCTCAGCAGCTCTTTGGTTGGTGGATCAGTTTCTGGGAGGCCCCAAGGGAATCTGTTGATCTTCTTCTGGAGTCCCTATCCCTTCTGGGTTCCTCAATCCTTTCCCCAACTTTTCCACAAGACTTCCTGAGGTCTTTCTAATGTTTGGAGCAATTCGCATTCTTCTACATGATAACAGCCAGTTGTGCCAGCACCATTTGCTGAAAATGCTGTCTTTTTTTCCACTGAATGGTTTTAGTTCCCTTGTCAAAGATCAAGTGGCCATAGGTGTGTGGGTCTTCAATTCTATTCCATTGATCTACCTGTCTGTTGCTGTACCAGTACCATGCTGTTTTCATCACAATTGCTCTGTAGTACAGCTTGAAGTTAGGCATGGTGATTCCACCAGAGGTAATTTTATTCTTGAGAATAGTTTTTGCTATCCTAGGTTTTTTGTTTTTCCAGATGAATTTGGAAATTGCTCTTTCTAATTCGTTGAAGAATTGAGTTGGAATTTTGATTGGGATTGCATTGAATCTGTAGATTGCTTTCAGCAAGATAGTCATTTTTACTATATTGATCCTGCCAATCCATGAGCATGGGATATGTTTCCATCTTCTGAGATCTTTGATTTCTTTCTTCAGAGACTTGAAGTTCTGATCATACAGATCTTTTACTTCCTTAGTTAGAATCACACCAAGATATTTTATATTATTTCCTCAACATTTTCTACAATATCCGGAATATCATATTCATCAATACCTTCTGGTATTGGTGCTTTACTGTTCAAGATTTGTCATGGAATCTTTTAATATTCCAGAAAGCATTTCTGTGACTAGTTTGGCTTCTGCATGACCAGTAATTGAAAAGGTCTTGTCAAAGAGGGGACTTGGGATTGTTAAAATAACTATTCCATTATTGTCTGTAATCATGTTCACCTTTTTAATATCAGTTGTATTGGTCACATACAATTTTTTTAAGACATCTTTGAAGCTTTTCTTATCAGCAGTACCGGACTGCAATAGCAAGAAAAAGCAATAGCAAGAAAGCTGTCTGTCAGTCAGCTTTTCTAACAGCCAACTGGAGTCCTGAAAATCATAGCCCCAGATAGACATAAAATGTAGAAAACTCCAGATCCAAGTCTGTTAGGTCAGTTCTTCATTTGTTTCCTTCTACACATTACAAAAAGTATTTTAAATTGAACGTGAATAATGTCATTTTGTGTATCCCCCCTCAGCCCACACTGTATGGCATGGCTTTGGGTGAATCTCTGGGTGTCTTCTGCTTATTTTTATTGGAAAAGCCCTCCCAGGGCATCTCATTAAAGTTTGTGAAAATACAAATCAATAGTGGCAAATAATGATTTAAAAAAGTTTAAGGCATGAAAAAAAGAAATAAAAATCATTAAACAAAACTGAAACTTAAATAAAGCTAGAAATGACAAATTTTAGAAGGTAAAACAATCCTCAAAGGTACTACATGAAAGAGAAGCTTTTAGGTGTTAGAAACAAGGTAAAAAAAAAATTAAAGTAATATCTTAGCTAAAGAAAATTGTGAGCCACCTGTGGCCACACAAACTGGGTTCTCCTGAAAGGCAGGCTGGGGATGAAAAGGAGGAGGCCAAGACAAAGTTCTCTGTTCATCCCCCCCCACCCCCTGAAGTTTACTGAAAGTCTGTGCTTATAAAGAGGGTAGGCCCATCCCCTGCCAATTCGTTCTTGATGAGTGGATCCAGCCTGAAGAAGAAGTGGGAGGTGCAGGATGTGTCTCTGGAACAGCTCAAGGGTATCTCAGCAGGCAGCAGGATTTTGGAGAAGTACAGTGGCAGTTGACATAACAATAGAGCCTTTTAAATCAGAACTTGGTGGGGCATGCCTTTAATCCCAGCATTTGAGAGGCAGAGGCAGGCAGATTTCTGAGTTTGAGGACAGCCTGGTCTACAGAGTGAGTTCCAGGAAAGCCAGGACTACACAGAGAAACCCTTTCTCAAAAAACCAAAAAAAAAAAAAAATCTCAATTTTTTTGCAAACTGAATTTAAGTGTTCATCTAAAAAAATGATCCAACATGGTCATGCAGACTTCATCCAAGAGATACAAGTGTGGTTCAACATATGTAAACCAATAAATGTTATTGATCATATAAGTAAACTAAAAGCAAAAATAAACTTGTGATCATCTCATGAGTTACAGAAAATTGTCTTGACAAAATCTAACACCTCTTCATGATAAAAGTTTTTAAGTGATTATGAATACATGGGACATTTCTCAACACTATAATATAAAAAGAAACAGAATAGATGTTATAGATTGGTTCAGTGAGGGGAACTACAGCAGGAGTTTCAAGTGGAAATGGGGTAGAAATATGAGGATAAGGGAGGGAATACAGGGAAAGATGGAAGAGACAGGAAAAGTAAGGGTAATTTAGAGGTAGCATAGCAACCTAATACAATGCAATCTTCTAAAAATATATACACATCTGAAGGCAACATAAATGAAATCACCAAAATATGAGGGACACAGATCCCAGCTGATCATCTCTGTTCTCAAATGAAACTTCATGTACTGGGATTGGGTTATATCTAGTTGAGTTTTTGAGCAAAGGTGTGCAATGGGAACTTCCAAACAACCCACATTGTTGCCAAGATGATAGGTTGCTATCCAAAAATAAGTAGAGCAAAGCTCCATTTCTAGAAACAACACCTACACAAATTCTTGAACATTGAACATTGGGTGTGTTGAGCTGATGACTTTTTCTCTATATGCTAGTGTCTTTGGTATATAAAGATACTTTCCAGTGAGGAAAGGAGAAAGGTAAACACCAACCCCAGACTCATACTCTTTGAACCAGAATGTTTTCTGTATGTGAGATATGCTAGTACAATGATGGCACAAAATACGTGGGAGTAATGAACCTATATTTGATTTTTCTGAAAGCCTACTCTGAGATGGAACCTGTATATAATGTTGTTTTGAAAACCTAAAGTAAAATTATATGCTGATGTTTTCAATCAATCTATCAATCAAATCAATCAAAAAATCAATCAAACAAACAAACAACCAAGCATGCTAACAGAAAACTACAAATAAAATTTCTCCTAATGTCATTTGCTATGCTCACCTATCATGAGGGAGTCTTCTTTTCTTCAGTAATAAGATCAAATAAAGAGACCCAAAGCCACACATTTTACAGAGTGAGAGACCTTGGAGCATTCATCTCTAAATGGGATTCATCTAATTCTTCTCTATAGGTATTAGACTATTCTGTGGAAGAGGAAATGGGAAGTGTCTAGGAATCAGAGATGATGGAAGAACTCAAGGAAAAATTATAATATCAACATGATTGACATCAAATAAACTCACAGGGACTGAGGCATCATGCACAGGGACTGCCTGGGGTCTGCCCTATTGGGGTCCTAGAGCTAAAAGACATGTACACATGCCCCATTCCTAAATATAGATTGTCTCCTATTGATAACCACTCCCAAATGAAAATTTAGTTTCATAGGAAACAAACTTCTCTTAATGGTAGGTTGGATATATAGCACCAGATGGGCAACAGAAAATGAACTCAAAGTATGTTTGGAGTATCTTTGTCTCATAATATCATGCCAGTCTCTTAATTTTTAATAATTTTAACAATTATTTTTAAGTTTAAATTTATTATTTACACATTTTTATTTGTGTTTTTAATTCACAGGTCCTTTACTTATACATACATATGTGTATAAGACAGAAACAGAGACAGAATTTATGTAAGCTTACATGTGGAAGTTTCAGCTAGCCACTGGCTCTCCTGAAAGCTTCCCATTCAGTGTTTCTATGGCATTCCTGAATATGTGAGGAAGTTTGTCTGTTTCTTGTACTTTCTCTTTGGCTCTTTCCTTTTGTTTGGTTTGGTCAATACTGTAATGTTGGTCTTTGTTTTATCTTCTTATATTTATTTTACTTTATTATTATATACTATTATTAATTATTATTCCATAGAAGCCTGTATATATTTTGTAATTATATAAAGAAAGAGGGTAGATCTAGAGGGAAGGTGTAATGAGGGAGACCTGTAAGAAATAAAAGGATGGGAATCCATTATCAGAATATATTATGTGAGAAAAATTCAACTTTCAGTAAAAGAAAAGGGAAAGAAAGGAAAAAAGAAAGAAGTACAAAATAAGAACAAAATAAGAGAAAAAGACAATCAGAAAGAAAGACAAAAGAGTAAAGGAAGGAAGGAAAGAAAGGAAGGAAGAAAGAAAGAAAGAAAGAAAGAAAGAAGAAAGAAAGAAATAGAAAGAGAAAAGGAGAAAATATTGCACATGATATTTAATTTGTTTATGTGTGCTTTTGTTTTGATAATTCCAGATGTAGCATAACCTAAATATCCCATGCTTATGGTTTCACCTTATAGTCTTCTTTTAAAAATAATTAATGTGCCCAGTGTGGTGGTGCACGCCTTTAATCCCAGCACTCGGGAGGCAGAGGGCAGGCAGATTTCTGAGTTCGAGGCCAGGCTAGTCTACAAAGTGAGTTCCAGGACAGCCAGGGCTACACAGAGAAACTCTGTCTCGTAAAACAAAACAAAAAACAAAAAACCCAAAGAAACAAAAAATTAATGTCTGGTAATTATACAATCTACTCCTTATATTGAATGCCTGCATAAAGTTAATCACCAGATATTCCAGTATCTCCAAGGATTCTTCAAGTATGATTTACTAGTTTGATTATTTTCCTTTTGGTATGAATAGAATAATTTTAAAATATTTTACCATCCTCTTTCTCAACCTCTCATCCCAATCATACACAAACCTTCCTTCCCAAAGTATCTGGCTATTTTTTCCCTGTCACATGTGTTCTATTGTAATCCATCCAAAGACCTCCCAATTCTAGCTTCTTATATCAATGAATAGTCCAAGTTAAACTGCAAATTGAAATTTGAATTTACAATGAACACTTGTAGGAAAAATGTGGCACATATATATGAGGGAATAGAAGGATTTAGTCATTATAATTTTTCTAGGGCCATTCAATTTCCAAAATTTTCATAATTTCATGAGTCTCTATATCTAGACAAATCCCACTGAACCAATGTACTACGTTTCAATTATCCATTTATCTTGTGGTATACATCAAAATTGATTCCATTTCCTAGCTATTGTGAATTGAGCTGTAAAATGCATGGATGTGCTTTTATGTCTGTTGTAGGCTATAGAATCCTTCAGTTATACCCACAGGAATGGCATAGCTGGGTAATGTAGAAGTGATATCTATAGCTGTTTTAGAAAACTGCACAGTGATTTCATAGTTATTGCATTCCCACCTGCAGTAAACAGGGGCTCTTCTCCTATCCTCATTTCACAAGAGTCTTGGTAGTCTATTTTGCAGATACTTAGGCTTTACAAAAGCTCAGACATAGTTTTTTACATATTAAATATGCTCTAGCATGTTTATATGGCCCAAGCAACAAGAACAGTGATTTCTTTAAATGGAACTGATAGAAATTTCTTTCTTGATCTAAGCTCTCTCACAATTGTGGTCTTTTAAATAGTGTGAAAATCACATACTATGGAAGGAATTTGAACATTCTAGAAATACTTCTGTGATACTCTTCATCACTCTTGTTGGAAAGACATGCAACATGCACTATTTGGCTTTTATTTGGAAAGTGTTAAAAATATTTTGATATCTCAACCTCTGAAATTCTTCTCTATTCTGGAAGATTGTAAATGTTTATAAGGATTTTGTGCCCCCCTCTGAAGAAATATGTCTTCAAAAGACTTTCAGAATTTCTTATTTCTTGTTAATGAGATTGTTTGTATTTATGTGATATCACTTTAGGTTTACATGTTGTTATGCTTCTTGGAATGTTCAGATGGTTAAAGATGCTTCAGCCCATATAAGAAACATAAGAACAAAATACCCATGGAAGGTATTACAGAAACAAAGTTCAGAGCAGAGACTGTAGCAAGAACCATCCAGAAACTGCCCCACCTGGGGATCCATCCCACAAACAACCATCAAACCCAGACACTATTGCAGATGCCAACAAAAGCCTGCTGACAGGAGCCTGATAAAGCTGTCTCCTGAGAGGCTCTGCCAGTGCCTGACTAATACAGAAGTGGATGCTCACAGTCATCCATTAGACAGAGCACAGGGTCCCCAGTGAAGGAGCTAGAGAAAGTACCCAAGGAGCTGAAGGGATTTGCAGTCTCCTAGAAGGAAAAACAATATGAACTAACCAGTAACCCC
>LR752897.1:33154-45411 GCA_902729485.2 Mus minutoides | reverse complement strand
TCCTTCCTTCCTTCCTTCCTTCCTTCCTTTTTTTTCTTTTTTCTTTTTTCTCTGCCTGAGACACAGAAGTATAAACTGCTAGTGAGGAGATGCTGCATCTCTTGGGCAGTATGTTCCAGGCGTTTTCTTTAGCCTTCCTCATTCCCTTGGAGTAAAGTCCCACACACTCTGCAGTGTCCTTTTTTTTTTTTTTTTTTTTTTTTTTTTTTTTTTTTTTTTTTTTTTTTTTTTTTTTTTTTTTTTTTTTTTTTTTTTTCTTTTTTTTCTCTGTGCATTGTTTCTTCTGAGCAGCAGGTTGGTGCTGCTTGTGTTGCAGAGCAGGTGGAGTGGCAAGGTGCCGAGTCTTAGGGGCTCTGGCCCTGAGCTTCTGCCCTTTGTTTGACACCTCTGGCCAATATTTCCTTCTTTAGAGAGATTGAAAAGCTTTTGGATTCTGCTAGCTCTTTGGGGCATCAACCGCCAAGGGGAAATACACTTCTCTCCTTTTATAATAACCATGTTGAAAACACTCAGATTGGCATCCACACTGCATCCCAAGCATACCTGTGCTTCCTCTCTCCAGCTCTTCGCCTATAACAAGAATGCCCCTTACTCAACATTAGGCACACTCTGCCTTGGGTCTAGACACTTCACTTTATGGGAAAACCTTGCTTGGCGTCCCCACCAGATTCTTGCCCCTCCACTCTTCACCCAGGGCATCACTGGCTACCTCCGTGGCCATGGGCTTCTCACAGAAAGTAGGAAGTTTTTGTTCACAGTCCATTTCAATGAGTTTCTGACAGCCAACTGTGGAGGAGGAGATACTCAACTTCATCTTGATGCAGCTGATTGACTAGGGCAGTCATTCTCAACCTGTGGGACCACTTTGAGGTTGAGCAGCCCTATTACAGGGGTTGCCTAAGACCATCCAAAACCAGATATTTTCAGTCTGATTCATAACAATAGCAAAATGACAGTTATAAAGTAGCAACAAAATTACTTTTGTGGTCCAGGATCACCACAACGCAAGGGAACTGCTTTAAAGGGTTGCAGCATTCCGCAGGTTGAAAGCCACCAGTCTAGCTGGTATCATGGAAAAGAGCCATGGGCTACTTTTGAAGTAAAGGGAGATTTATTTAGGGCTAAGAATTTTGGAGTCAAATCTAAGGCTAGGCAGCCCATTACTTTAGGCTTTGCACGCCATTGCAGGAGCACACGGGAGAGCAAGGGCTCACTTCTCCAGCCAGGAAGCAGGGAGAGAGACCAACTCAGGGTCCACAGTCTCATGGGCATAGCTCAAGGTCTCAGCTTTGAAGACTAGCAACACCTACCTACCAGACCTGCCACCCTAGGGACCGCATTCTGACCTCTGAGGGGGGCACCCAGCTCTAAACAAAACCATCTAGCTGGCTCTGTCAAAGCTGCTGTTTTTATAGAAGTTGGTAACCAAGCCTTAAAAGTATTTGAATTATTTCCAGTTCTCTGCCTTGTGCCCGCCAAAGGCTACAGTATCACCAACAGTCAAGCAGCTGTGTGTGGTTGGTGCCGGGGACCCCTGCATGGGACAGGGCTCAGCACCTGCAGTCCTTATCTGGGTACTCAGGCAGCCTGGAGCAGATGAAGCTGAGGTCTGCACAGCATGTCAATCAACCAGGAGATAATTTCCATCAGGAAAATAGGGATGCCCAGCTGGTGCTCAGACTTTGGGTTTTAAATGAAAAAACTGCACCTCCCACCCACATATGTAACAGATGTGCAACTTAGTCTTCATTCGGGTCCTCCAACAACTGGAGCAGGGGCTGTCCCTTTATTTTCTGCCTCCTTGTAGATCCTGTTCCCCATAACTGGGCCACTTTGGCCTCAGTGAGAGAGGATGCTGCTAGCCCTGTAGTGACACTGACGTGCCCGCCTGAGGGGATTATACCTGGTCCGGTGGAGGCTCCCCTTCTCAGATGAGAAGGGGAGGAGGGAGAGGGAGGAGGAACTGCGAGAGGGAGGACTAAGAAGAGAGGCTGCCTAATATTGGAGTGTAAAGTGAATAAATCACTTACTTTTATAAAATAAAAGAAAATATACCAAGGAGGAGCCAGGACCATCTGAAAGCATTCTGTCCTCAAGGCCCTGGTAGCATTGTGAGTCACTGTAGGCTGCTTGGATTTTCCAGACTGGCAACTCTTAGCAACTCTGTTAAAACACAGACATCTGGCTTAACCAGTGATGCTAGACTGGATGGCTTCCAGGTGTCAGCCAGCTCTGACTTGCTCTTACTTGGGTCCGTTATGTTCCTTTGACCCCATTTAATGTTTCTGTTTGTAGCTGGCATCTTTCTGCTGCTGCTGCTCCTCTCCTAGCTGGTGTTGGAGGACACACAGTTCTGACACATAGATATCCACAAGACCAGCTCATGGTGCTAAATTAACGTTTGCTATAGCTTGATATTTGCAGTAATTTGGCGAGAGGACTAAAATTAGATTCAGTTCTTTTTATGCAAAGACGCAGAAAAAAAAATGTTCTGCTTGGGGAATGAATGTGCCTCTAAAAGTATAAATACGACAGCGCCTAAATTCCTTTTAAAATGGTGAAGTTAGGCAGCCCCTCCAGGAAAGATGCATCCTGGTTAGAGAAGCAGTCCCTGCCTTGGAGAGGTACTTGAAGTCTGGTAGCAGAGGGTTTCCCCGTGTCTTCTACTAGTTAACCCTTGTTGCTGGGTACATCTCATAACTTCCCTGAGCTGGCTTGTTTTATGTCTGTTTGACCCAAGAAAGTCATTCTGGAAGAGAGAACCTCAATTGCGGGGGGGAAAAAATGTTCTCACCAGATTGGTCACTGGGCAAGCCTGTGGTACACTTTATTGATTGGTGATTGATATAGAGGACCCAGCTCACTGTAGGACCCAGCACTGTGGGCAGTGCTGGCTCTGGCCTGGTGATCCTGAGGGTTGTAAAAACTAGGGTGAGCAAGCCAGTAAGTAACATTCGTCTATGGCCTCTGCGTCATCTCCTTCCTCCAGGTCCCTTCCCTGTTTGAGTTCCTGCCCTGAAGTTCCTTAGCAATGGCGTGTAACCTGAGAGTTGTAAGGTTTAATAAAACCTTTTCTCTCTGACTTGTTTATGGTCGTGGTGTTTATCACAGTAATAGAGACCCTAAGTGAGACAGCGGATTCTTTATTTGCAAAATGAAGATGCACTGTCTGCTCAGTGGGGCATGGTAAGCACTGACGTGGGGTACACGCCAGCATTCTGATTCAGTGCTGGCACATGCTCCATCATTGTGAGCTCAGCTGAAGGAGAGGTGTTCGGAAATACAGAATTTTATATGTGTATGTGTGTGTGTGTGTCTGCCTGTTTATGCATGTGTGTGTGTGTGTGTGCACATGTGTGTGTGTGTGCGTGCACATGTGTGTGTGTGCCTGTTTATGTATGTGTATGTGTGTGTGTGTGTCTGCCTGTTTATGCATGTGTGTGTGTGTGTGTGTGCGCGCGCGCGTGCACATGTGTGTGTTGCACGTGCCGTGGTGGGTATATGAAAACAGAGGAGGTTCTGAGGATTGAATTCAGGTCATCAGGCTTTTGCTGAAAGTATGTAAAACACAGAGGAGCCACCTTGCTGGTCCAAACTACAGGATTTTAAGCAAAAGGACTTTCTCTCATTATATGCCAGCATAGACTCTGGAGCGTCTAGAAATTCAAATGACTATCAAAACTGATAGATTTCAGTAGGGTCTTTCCCCGATTTGGCATGCTTTCTGTATCCTCGGTTGGAGTTATTTACTCCTAGGTCTAAGCAGAGCTGTCAGGCAGAAACAAGGACGATTGAGAGGCAGATCCTGTCAACCGAGTACTCTAAGTGGCTAAGCCTGTGCAGCTGGACCTGAGGACGGAGGGAGGAAGGACAGGTTCCCAGATGAGGGACCACAAGGAGGAAGCTAAGGACTGGAGGTCGCTGCTCCTCCCGAGGAGTCAATGATCTCACTGCAGAAAGAGGATGTACAGGTGTCGCTAGTGTCTGATTTCCTTTAGGTATTGAGTTAATTTATTAAGTTAGTCACCTGTTTCTACTTTGTCCATGTTAGTCATGAGATAACCTTGTATGCTTTAGAATCAGCACTTGGGAAATTCTCCTGCTCCAGGATGCTGGGCTGTGGTCCTGCTGTTTACCATGTAAACACCTTGATCCCGCCACATGGCCGGATTGTTGGCTCAGAGCTTTGTTTTGAGCCTGCTAGCTCTGCCTGGAAACCCCATATGCCTAAATTTTAATTACGAGCTCCTCCTTGGTAGCCCCGCCTGGCTGATCTCAGGAATCAGTCTGAAAAGACAGGTGCGCAGGTGAGCAGGATCGTGGTAAGTGCTTCCTTTGTCTGGAGGGTCCACTTTTCCACTACCACCATCAGGAATAAGAACCCTCTCTGTGGTGATGCAATGAGCATCCCAGCAACTGAAGCTAGAACTCTGTAGTCCAGCCATGGTGGCTGCATTTTGGTCCTCCATCTCATCTGAAGACTTCCTCACTACATGCCTTACTCTTTTGAACGTGCTGTATTTCTCTGTGTAAGTTAGTCCCGGTCTTTGGGGCCTATTTCCTAATGGATTTCTTTCTCTTCTTTGTAGGGGAGTTGCTGAGCCAGCCCAGGCCAGAAGGGGTGGCAGAGATCATCTGCCCCAAGAATGGCAGCGAGAGAGTCAATGTGGCTTTGGTTTACCCACCTACACCGACTGTGATCAGCCCTTGTTCCAAGTGAGTTTCCAAGTCCTTGCTGCAGATGCTGGCTCTGTAGTTGTGATAACCCAAAGCCAAGTTCAACAGTGTGTGCCTAAACCTTTAGAGGCCAGTTATCTCAAGCAGCAAAATAGAAACGCATTTTCCTCTTTTTGCGTGTGATATTTTACTTTGCTGATAAAGAGAAATTAAAGCTTTCTGGATGTATAATTCATAAACCACACAGTTTACTCATTTAAAAATGTAATATATAGATTCTTGGTTTTTAGTCTATTTTCAGGTATATATAACCAAAAATATGTGCCCTTCTCCCAATAGCATTGATGCAGAGCTTTGCTGAAAAGGTATTAGGGTCCAACTGAATCCCGTTCTTGTCCTAAATGAGTTCTTAACTGCCATTGTAGAATTAAGTGGGCTTCCCTTCAAAGGATAGTGAGGGGCCATTAAATCAGAAAAGCCTGCAGAAAATCTATAATGATCCAATTTTTCAGGGGCTCTGATTCTTTCATCAAAGCAAAGACTGTGGGCTGGCTACAACCTTCTCCCCAAATGGATTGGCAGAGCATGCACGAGTGCAAATAAATATTCATACAGGACGTATGCTCCATATTCTAGAGAAGACACATCCTGTTGGCTTGAGGGGTTTAGCTATGTTTTCATCATTCTAGAAAGCCAAGGGGCTGCTTCTGAACTGAGATGAAATGACTCTAAGCTGCTAAAGCATCAGCCACAGACCTTTCAGGCTTGAAGCTCATTGTCGTGGGGATAGCCCCAGTCACATATCTGCCAGGTGGCCATAGTCATGCAACAGGCTTTAGTTTTTCTTCCTGGTTTGTTGGTCATATTGTGTCCGTTCCCTCTGCTCCCCCAACTCTACATATACACACACATACACATACACACACACACACACACACACACACAAACACACACGCAGATAGAGAAACAGGCAGACACAGCCATATACACACAGACACACATGAGACATATACATACACAGAGAGAGAGAGACACAGATATACATATATACACACACACTCAGACACACACACACACACACACACACACACACACACACACACACCAAGTGATTATAGGGCTTTAGATAGTTTATGTTTGAGAACTGTGACCTCTCTATCATCATCCAGTCAATGTAGGTAGGAGGGTCAAACCGGACTTTCTTCACCAGGAACTTGCTATCTGGTCACATGCCAGAGCTCTGTGGTAAGAGTGTCATTCAGACAGGGGCAGCTCCCTTCCTGTGGTGTGTGCTTCCTGTACATTGGGTCTCTGTGATGTTATAACATGTCAGCAGTAGAAGGGAAAGCTCCTATTTCCTCCAAACTGGGCATATTCGTTTCCGATAAGTTATCTGGACACGACCTCCGATCGGGTTGTAGGATTATGATCTAAGACCTATGAGAAAAATAGATCGTACGTGGGTCGTATTAGGTAGTGACTCCAGTAGGATTCTTTAACTCCGGTACTTTACGAAGAGTCCAAAGTGCTATCGTAGTGTGTTCGAGAACAATGGGACGTAGAGACGACGGGTGAACATGTCAAAGCCCAGGCATTGTCCTGCCTTGCAATTTCTTTGAGTCTGTGCCTACTGCTCCTTGCCATTCAGATACACCATGGCAGGGCTCAAGAGGTGGTATAGAAGCAGGGTACAGGACACAGTAGATATTTCATATTGATGTAAATGTCCCTGAGCCACTAGAGACACTAACCAATTGTTTTCATATGGTTCCATGCTGTTTAATAGACAAGATAGATACAAGAGTTAATATCTGCTTGGGCCAGATGCCCTGGTGGCACAGAGCCAGTTATTAGTCATTCCCATGGGTGGCTTCCTGTTCTCCCACAGTAAGACCCCCTTTACCAACCTGGAAAAAAAGCCATGTTATCAGCCTCTCCCTGACAGTTTATTGAATCTAAATGAACAACCAGCTTTGAATTTGGGTGTCATCAGAATTGGCTTAGACCTAGTTGTGGGGGAGAGACACCACTGAGGACTGAACCCCTATGGTTGTAGCAATGATAGTGTCTTTGCTGTATAATTCTCAGCTCCAGACGAAGGACGGCTCCCTAAATATGAAAGTTTTGCATCCTTGGCAAGACTAATTTTTTATAGTATGGAGACAAGAGGAAATGATCTCTCTCATGACCATCAGGATAAAAGCCAGTGTTTGTAATCCAATTAGAAACTCACACCCTGAAGCATCTACAGCTCGTAGTCATGAGCACTAAACAAAAGCAAACATGCAGGCTAGGCCAGGCCCACTGAGTGTCCAAGTCCAGATAGCAGTCAAAGGGGTTAGCCATTGAGTCATATGGTTTGGGCCCAAGGCTTAGGCTTGGTGTCCAGGCAGGTCCAGCAATCCAAAACACTGCCTTTAAGCTCCAGTCACTTAACTTAAGTCACTCTCTATGAAGTGATCTCTACCTCTATAGCAGCGCATACAATGTAGGCAGATGGGCAAGACCAGCCTTTCCTCATAGGACACACACCTCAGAATGTACAGAGAGAAAGTAGCTAGGTGTGCATCTTTGAAGAGACACAGACGTCACTTCGGCTTGTTCTAAAGTACATGCATTGGACTTTAGCTCCCTGCCCCTTGTCTCTCTAAGGGTGGGTGGCCTCTCAGCCAGGACTCTTGTCCTTTCTCTGTTGGAGCAGTATAAAGCCAACCACAAAGTAGAACCTGGGGCATGCAGTAGTAGCATGGTCAGAGCTCCTGTCTCTTCTACACTTGACTAGGATGCTATTCTGTCCACTGTTCATATCAAGAAAGTATGAGGAGTCCCAGGAATCCTGTTCATCATTATGTTGGGACAGCAGGTGCTAACCACAACAGTTCCAGGTACCAGAATAAACACCCCACTCTATGTCATTGACATCCATCTTTTAATGCTTTGGGGGAAAAATAGGGTCTCTCCAAGACTTCATTTGTCTCATTTTCTCTCCCCTCAGGTATTAGAGACTTGACATTTAATAGGCTGCCTATAGCCATATGTGAAATAGTGAAGCAATAAAGTTAATAAACAAAGAAGAATCAGTGGTTCTTATTTGGCACTTCCTTATGAATCCCAAACTTTTCTATTTCTCATTTGAAAAAAAAAATTTCCAGGTATAAAATTTTAAAAACAACAAAAAGGTGTGCATGTGGGAGGAGGGGGTGCAGTTATGCCAACTGCTCTTGGAGAGAGGATCTGAGTTTGGTCCCCAGCACTCATATGGGACAGCTCACAGCAGTTTGTAACTCCAGCTTAAGGGACTTCTCTGGCCTTTGCACCTGCACACGCGCGCGCGCGCGCGCGCGCGCGCGCACACACACACACACACACACACACACACACACACACACACATAATTAAAAGTAAAATTTAAAGTATAGAATTTCCAGATGTTTCTTTCCTATGAAGAGAGGTGCAAAGTAAGGAGTAAGTAGTAGGTCTTCAAGTTGAGGCTCATAGTAGGTCTTCCATAAAGGCTCCTTCTGAATGTGACTTATAGCTGTGACTTGTGGGTGGTAGAGCTCTCTCCCCGATTTCCATTGAGAAGATGTTTCAGGAGTGGATGAAATGCTCTTCTTCTGCCTGCCCTTCTCACACCAGGGGAGAAGTAGACGCCTAGAGGCATCTTGTGCACTTTGCTAATCTATTCGAATGAGGGTTATTTCTGTATTTTGTATTTATGATTGTGAAGGTTTGGCATGGGATGATCATGAATTTGACAGCAGAGGTGCTCAGAAAACAGAGAAACAAAAACTTCCTTGACATGGATTATGTCCTAAAGCTCTGTTGATGTCTAGTTTACACAGTTCTTTATGATTCTCAGTGTATTTTGAATGGCGTGGCTTCTCCGCTCCTTGCCCCTGTCTTATGCTAAGCATCTGCATCACCCTAAGAAGAGATAGGATTCTAATTGCCATTACTTGTTCCTAATCTCATGTGGCACCTAGTTTCTGTCAATAGTGTGTTTAGTGGTTTCTTCCAGAATGGTTTTGGTGGCTGGTGTGTTGATGTTAAAGCAGATTCTTGAGTTTGAAATAAGTTCTCATAAATCCTTTGTTACTGGCACAGTTCGGTCCAAATGGAATGAAGTAACCTGGTACCCTGGTACCCCTTGTTTCCTAGGTGATAGAGGAGAAGTAGGGTACCACGGAGGGGGGGTAAGGAGCTTCCTTCAGAACTTCCTAGTTGTAGCCTTTTGATAACTCAGCAGTCAAGCATGTTAATCCCTGGATGTGAGTAATTAGTAACTACTTGGGGTTCCTAACAGAGCCCCACCCTATCTTGGACACCAGAAACAGAAAACACTCAAGTGATTGTAGAAGATGGCATGAGATGGGCCAGTGGTACTTGCCTGTAATCCCGATACTCAGAAGGATGTTGAGTTCTAAATCAGCCTGAGCTACATAGTAAGACTCTGCCTTGGGGCAGGGTGGGGGGGCAAAAGAATTTGGTAATTAAATAAAATGACAGGACTGCACAGGCTCCTGAATATTTTAAATCACCTCTAGATTACTTTGACACTTAATAGAAGTACTCTAGTTGCTACATCATATCATTTGGAGAATAATGACAAGAGAAAGTACATGGTCTGTACAGATACACTAACTCCATGCAACAGTGTTTCCAATGTGCAGTTGTTAGCATCTGAGGATGCAGAGTCTCAAAGTGGTGCAAGAGGAGGCTGACTAGACTTTCCATGTAGAAAGAAAATAGAAGTGTAATTTTTTTTTACATGTTAAGAAGTATCTAGAATCGTTTAATAATTTTATAGGCATATTTTGATCATCTCCCAGTCCTCCCCCTAATTATTTCTTTCTCAGATCCATCCTCTCAACTCCTTCCAACTTCAGGCCCTCTGTTTTGTTTGTTTGTTTGTTTGTTTGTTTTAAATAATTCACTAAATCCACTTTGCGTTGCTCCATAGGTATGGAGACCATCTGCCAGGACTACCCCCTTAAGGAAAACTGATTCTCCCCCAGAAGCTATCTATCAACTCTTAGGAGCTCCTCAGATAGGGGAAGGGGACTGTGAATTTAAGTTTCCCTATATGAGGAATAATGTTCTTCTCAGAAGCTGTAAGATGCCAAAGAAAAAGCCCAGTACCAGATGAAGGATATCTCCCGTTGAGTTGTTGGGGGACTTCAGTGTCTTGATGATACCCCAAAACAATACAGGCTATTGCCATTTGCTCATGGTTATTTATCTGAACCTGATTTCATAACCCTGTTGCTGAAATCGCCATGGACTTTGATCATAGGATGTAGAAAAATCAAGTTTGTAATAATCCGGAAGCTTCTTACTGCTCACCAGCCTTCTGTAGTACTAGATGGTGCTATGTAGGCATCTGGAGAAGGAAAGTTACCAACAGTCTCACCCACTGATGGTGCTGCAATTCACAACCAGCATGGCAGAATAGGTTCATGGAAGCAACAGTGGTACAACTGTTATGGGTGTAACCAACTCCTTCCTGATTAGATTTAAGGCCCACGTCACAGGAAAAAATATATTCCTGGTGCTATATAAACTGGCTAAGAACTCATGGTTGGGGAGCTCATTGACCCTAGGGGTGAGCCTACTACTGTGGTTTTGTAGACACCAGAGTAAGCTACACTCTACATTCATGTTTCTATACCTGTAGATTGGTATAGTTCTCAGACATCATCAGAGAAGTATCTCAGTGCAGAAGATGGCTGTCAATGCAGGGTCTCACATCTGGTTAAAATGCAGAGGTTAAATGCCTGTTGGGTACTCTGTTACAAATAGGACTTCTGTATCACACTCCTACCCACAGTGCTTAGGGGCCATTGTACAAAGGGGTCAGAATGATTTTTAAGAGCCAGAAACTGGAGAGAACCAAAGTGAAACAATACCTTCTGGATGAGAGAGAGGCACTGTACTCCATGAACTCAACAGCTGGTGTGGTGACCTGGAAACTAATCAACATTACAGAATCTTTTACACGTTTGCTTGTGAATCCCTGGCTCTGTGCAGTCTCTCTTCAGGTTGAGACACTTAGCGTTTCAGTCCACAGGGTTTGTGAAGTTCTGGGCAAATGACAAGATAGTCGGCTGCACTTGGTCTTTTAGGTGGCCTGTTTCTGATAGTTGTTTCTTTATTCTTTCCAAAGAAATTCTAACCAGTGATCTCCTTCACTAACTAAACCGTGGGTACTCTCTTACAAACTGACCACTAACCCCAACTTGGCTACTGAGTCTCCTGTGAGGACCAGAAAGAATTCAACAGACTAGCCCCAAACAAACAAACAAACAAACAAAACAAATAACAAAAACAAACAAACAAACCACATTACCTCCCTGCACACCGGCACACCACCCACATACATTTGTATGGTTTTTATGGGCTGACCCCAAGACATGAAGGGCAGAGGGATGTCTGCACTTTTATTTTCTAATAGTTGACCTTTCTCTTAGTTGGTCCCTCGTCTGTGTGCTCCATCCTGTAGGAACGGGACAGAGTTCATAGAGAATAAAGAAGTTAATTCTAATTTTGGCAGATGGTGTGCTAAGAGAATCAACAAAAGTATTCTAAACAAAAGCCAGCCTTTTCTGGCCCGGAAATATTGAGCTAGGCATTTTCATGTTAACAATAGAGGGCAGAGCTGAGATTTGCATTCAAAACTTTTTATTTGAAAAGCCTTGATAATGGCCCATGCACGGTAGAGTTCACATTCAAGCAAGAACCCCACTAGATACCCACCTTTCTTGCTATTGTAAGTATTCTAAAAAGTATGGTGATAGCCTCACACGAGAAGTTCTGCAGTGACATTGCCATGACGTAAGGATACTTAAGACCCACTGAAATACCCTTTTATATATAAAAGTAGGGTGAAGATTGTGGCCTGTAGCTCGCCAAATAATTAGGCTAAAATTTCAAAGCCCCCCTACCCCCTCAGATTAGCTAGCATGGGTTTGAAAGCATATTTTAAGGAGAAATGGATGACTCAAATTTGGTTTTATTACAGTTGACCATATTCATTGACTATAGAATTTTAAAGCAGAAGTGTATGTGTTAGGGAAAATGTATCTGGTATTTCCAGCTTAGTGTGGAGTAGCCTGTTTGGAAGCTCCCATGTATTTGATTTATTTCTTTTGTCCCTGGCAAAGAGGGAGTCTCCCAGTGCTTGGCTGCCTTTCCCAGCTGGGAGAAATTGTGTGTCTCGAATCCTGTAGTCTCCCGTCAGCTACATTGATACTGGACTTCTCCCCTCTCTGCTCAGGTATCTCCATACTTTCTTGGAAAATTAAGTGGAAAGGATAGTGCTTCTTGCCCTCTGCCACCATTTTTACTGTTCTGTGACTTTAGGAGCACCAAGTTTTAAGGGTAAGTCTCTGGGGATCAGAGAGTCTCTTGAATAGGTGTGGCGCTAAGACCCTGGAGAGCTGAGGGATGACACGGGGTGGATTGGGAATGAAGAGAGACCAGGGGGCAGAGAGCCCAAGGTGCTCTTCATTCCATTCTGCATGTCTGGAGTCACTCATGCTCTATGCTTGGGGTAGAGAAAGATGGCAAAATGCTCCAAT
>LR752897.1:0-29462 GCA_902729485.2 Mus minutoides | reverse complement strand
GCAGACACAACTGTCTGCATTTCTGAAAGTTCATTATATTCGCTGAGGAAAAGCAGTTACTGCCACATGAACTGAGAGCTGGCAGCCACACCGTACCGTTAACTGCCTGAATGAGACCTGTGTGTTTATATGGCCATCTTCTTACAGCTAGATGTATTATCACTAGAATTTGAGGCGGTTTCGAGACCTTTGTTGCCTTTATTATACTGCTAGGTTTTCATACGTTTTCATTTGGCTCAGGGCCAGAGAAATGTGAAATTCTTCAGAGCCCCGAAAAGTTGACCTCTATGCGACCCATCAAACATACTTTTGGAGTCTTGCATGTCCTATAACAAGACCCAGCTATGCCTTAGCCTTTGGGTATCTACCCCCCCCCCCCCCGTCCCCTGCCCCAGGACCTGATAGGATTGGTAAAATAGTGAAAATAGGAGCTATACTGTACTACAAGGGAAAGTGTCGTTCCTGGTATGTACGCAGGAATCAGAAGGCTCTTGGTTTGGGTGATAGCGATTGTGCACTAACTAAGTTGCTTCGTGTATGGGCTGAAAGGCATATTAGGTGGATAGTGAGTCACCCGCCTCTGCAATAAAAAAAACATTGAGAGAGATGGAGTGAGGGCGGGGCAAACCATAGACCTTTTCCTTGCCTTGCCTTTGTATGCCATTAAGTGTCATTAAAACACTTAGAAAAATCCCACCGCCTAGCACTGTAGAAAGCTAAAATAAAAGCCAGAGACATCTGACCTTCTCCGCTCTGTTTTGTTTCAAGCAAATGCCATTATTTAGTTGGCTGAGAATGCCACGGTATATTCAAGCCACGCTCAGACACCCTGGATTTGGGGTGACACCTTTGCTTGGAACACTAAATGAAAGCATGCTTAGTGGCGGTAAGCAGATAATCTCAGGTTGAGGCCTGTATTTCTGAGCCTGGGGTGGGGGATGGTTAGTCATGTGTCCGTGTGTGTTTCCTGAGGAAGTGAATCTGTGTTTAGAGGCTGTGCTTGCTTATTACTAAGCTAGTTCATCTGTAAAGTTCCCGGCTGGTAAGTGGTTGTAGCAATTAGTGTTGGTCCCCACTTATGGCTGACCTACGCTTAGCATCACAAACAAACATTTGACTAATCTAACTGCTAAGAAGACTGTTTACTCCGGTGGGTCATCAAGAGCTTGACATCCTTGTTCACAGAGAATTTTAGAAATCGGCATGGAAATCTGTGCAGACGACTCGTTTCTATTATCTGCTCTTTTTCCTTATAACCGAGACTGTTGTCATTTTGTCTTCTCATCCCATCCAGGAAGAACGTTGGTGAGAAGCACAGAAACCAGTGACATCCGTGGCTATGGAATTTTCATGGAGTTAACAGGGCATGGGACCGACTGGGACATCTTCCGCCCCTGGCAAGCCTCCTGCCATACTCCCAAGCGCCTTCGGGGGCCCAGAGTGAAACCGCGCACGCGCAAGCGCACTGGGGTGCTTGCAGAGGACCCTTAGAGGGGTTGGAGGGGGCTGGGAAGATGGGAGCAAACATGGAGCGAATGTTTCACAACCCTAACCTCAGAACTGTGATCCTCCAAGGAGAAAGCTACTTGAAGAAAAGAAGAAAAAAAAAAAAAGTTAACAGGCTTCTCAGGGATTGTGTTTTCTGTGTATACACGAGCCATAGCTCCAGGCCAGGCGGCAGTATTTAGAGCACTCAGATTTCAGTTCTTGTTCAATGTGAAGGAGGGATCAACTGACGTTCATTGCCGTTCCGTAACTAGTGTAAGATATGTATATGTTAATCTTTATTTTTATAATATGCAAAATACATTTAAATTTATACAGTTGGGCGCTTCTAGCATGAGTGAACACTGGGTGCAATATTCTGCATGAGAGCTGTGCCAAGATGGGGCTGGTGTCTTTTAGTGTCAGACGTAGGGTTCTTCTCCTAATCCTTTTGCCCACCCGCTCAACTGAAAAGAACAGGGAAAGCTAGCCTCTCCCTCGTAGTCCATAGCTAGGTTCAAGGTTGGTTCCTAGAACTATTAATACTCACCAGTGGCGTTCAGCCCAAGGAGACAGAGTCCCCTCCCACCTTTTCATCACACCTCCCTGCTTGTTAGTCACTGGACATGGTGGTAGAATGATGGCTGTTCTGTCCCCACTCATGACCACTGAGGCTGAGGGGTGTGTTCCTAGAGCCCAGATGAGGCGAAGAATCTCTGAAAACCGGAATCTTGGAACAACTTGAGATAATCTGAGTTCAGTTCTAAATCTTGAGGCCATTCTCCTATGCACCCCCTCCTCATCTCCCTGACCCCGGGAACAGTGTGCATGATTTAGCAGAGCCCTCGGTGAACCTCTCCATTTGACTGGTGGCCTTCCTGAAGGAGCATCCTCTCTCGGAGCTCCGTCCCTCATTGGCTCTTTATTCATGCAGAGCCACTTAGAGGAAGTCTGCTGTCAAGGTCCTAGTAGGACCCTTGTTTTGAAATCTCTAGGAGGTTAAACACTTAAAAACAAACTCTACAAATTGCTCTCCAGTGTCCTCCTGGTTAGGGACAAACAGCATGTGCTGCAGTGGAGACACATTCTCTGAAGAATGTAAAGGACTCTGTTTACATCCGCCTCCTCTGTGTGTTGACAGGAAACATGCCAAACTGACTGTTCCCCACAAGAAAAGTGTGTCAGCTGTTCTTAATCTGTCACCTGTATTCTAAAATATTGACTCCTAGGATGTCACAGCACAGGCAGTCGCCACAAATCTTTGAGAGAAATGCAAGCAGGCGACTGCACTTCTTGAGGCATTACAAATAAGATTCGTGTTGAATCTGTTCAGTTGACTTCCCTGCCCCCTGGAGCCCATTATGTGGAGGCAATTTCTCAGAAATCAGAATCTAGTAGGGATTCTGTCTCTCTCTCTCTCTCTCTCTCTCTCTCTCTCTCTCTCTCTCTCTCTGTTTTGAATACTTGAACATGACAAGTCCAGTTTAAAATGTCTTTTTACTTTTAGGTCACAGTTGCAGGATGGGTAAGAATATGGTTGATCTCTTCTGTCATAGGTCTCATTGTATGTGTGCAAGTGTAAACCAGAGGGTTAACATTCCCCTTGCTTTATAGACCACTGAATTATTGGGCAATAGTTGTTTTTTTTTTTAATTGGCATCAGACAGTTCTGAAACTGTCAAGTCAGCAAAGTTCAATGTCCACTATGATTTGGGGTTTACTTCCCAGAGGGCCATGTCAAATCAAAAGAGGGCTCCCTGGGAGAGCATACCCTGCCCATGGATGCTATTGTCATAAACACAGATGCCCATGTTCTGAACATCTGCTACTTTCTGACAAGTGATGTTGTGTGTTGTCATCTGAACCCTAGAGAAGCATCGTAGACGAGGGAACCTTGGGGGTCACGTGTCGTGGCTAGGATGGGCACGGTCAGAGGGTCACGTGCCCGAGAAAGCTCCCGCAAAGCGGAGAACTTGCCTCAGTGTGGGGGGAGAAGGGCTGAGATACAGAAACCACCCTGCCCAAGAAGAATTTCAGCGGCGGCCGGCCGTATGGGAAATTCTGTTTCCTTATTTCACACCGGGGACGACTCAGCAGCCAGCAGCTGAGGGACCATCCACTAAGCACAGAGGAATTCGTTCTACCCGAGGAGCCCCGTGCCCCTCGAACCCGCTCCGAGTTTGTTATGGTTTCTATTCTTACAACTAACGGTATCAAAACCACTTCCTGGGATTGTATAAGCGCTGCCAGAATAAATGTTTCCCCCTTCTAAGGAAAAACCAAACAAAAAAGCAAAACAAAACAACCCGACAGTGCGCATGTTTGACATGTGCCCTGGACTCTTTTGAATGAATAGAGGAAGGGCTTGTTGGGATTCCAGTGGAGTGTGTGTTTTTCATGCCGCAGTCTGTGAATTGTAATTGTGGTTTCCCAGTTCATTGTCCTAACGGGGCAGAAATTTCAAAAAAAAAAAAAAAAAATCAATAAAAACACAATGAAATGGTTGAGCCGTGGTAGCTCCAGAGTTTTATTATTTCTGGGTTGGTTTGGTTATTGGCTCAGTTTTACCAGTTAAAAGGAGTGACAATTTTGTGTTCTCAAATTTGAGCTATGGGAAGAAGAGTCTGCTTGGTGCTCTCATCTGTTTGGGGCTTGAGTCCCCAAAGGGGGGAAAAACTGTAAGAGCCACTGTTTTAATTAATTTTCATTCCACTTACTTTATTTGTGAATGTGGGGGGCGTTGCAGGGAGGGGGGGTTGCCACAATACACATATGGAAGTCAAAGGTCAACTGTGGAAAGCTGGTTTGCTCAAGGTCCTAGGGATGAGATTTAGGAGGGCAAGCTTGGCGCCTGCCAGGTGCCTTCACCTACTGAGTCATCCATCTCCCTGGCCCACGTCTCTCCCAAAACTCTCTTCTCTGCTTCGGAAGCATTTGCTCTGTCTTTTGGGACTGAGAGATGAACCCAGGGCCTTTCATATGCCAGGCAAGTGCCCCACTACTCAACCACAGCCCGAGCCCAGTACCATCTGTCTGTTAAGTCAGATTCCTTGTGCAATGAGCCATTGTGAGTCTAAATTGCAGCTTATTGATGTGTGATGGCTTTGGAAGTTCCCACTCCCCGGGCTTCCTTTTTAAGGCTCAGCACAGGAGTCCTGCCGCAGCTTGTAAATACTGTCTAGGAACACTCCGGAAGGCTGGAATTACAGGTCCCTGAGGGACCTCTCAGAAGCTCCGTTCCTGTCTGTCTGTCTGTCTGCTTGCTTGTTTGTTTGTTTTAAATTGGAAAGGAGCCGGGCATGGTGGCACACGCCTTTAATCCCAGCACTCGGGAGGCAGAGGCAGGAGGATTTCTGAGTTCAACAGAGTGAATTCCAGGACAGCCAGGGCTACACAGAGAAACCCTGTCTCAGAACCCCCCCCCCCAAAAAAAAATTTAAAAGTTCTGAAAAGGAACTTTTTCTTTTAGTATTGGGTACCCTGGTTCAAATGTATCTCTATGGTATATTTACCATATACCTCTATGGTAAAATATCTGAAACCACCTGCTGTGAAAAAAAGAGGTATGTTTCTGGTGGGGTGGCTCACCCTCACAGCAGAACCCAGGCAAGTTCTGACACCCATCCTTACTGCTGCCTGCTCCTGCTCAGGGAGAACAGACTTTGAACATATGTCAACAATTCGCACCTGGATTTTATCAAGATACTTTAGAATTCTTTAAACTTGCTCAGCAGATCACACAGCAAAGTAGGTGTCAGTGGTGACAATTAGATGCCAGTCCTCACAGGATTCAGTCCCTCCCAGGGCTTTTTACCCCCCACCTCAGTGAGAGCTTTCTGAAGTAGGGACCAAGTTTACAGAACTTCAAAGCCAAGCCAACCTACCATATGCAAGGAGACAATGTCTGCTGAATCCCAGCTCCAAGGGTACCTTTGGCTAATGTTACTTACCCAGTGATGTCATGTAGGGTGGTAGGCAATGAGAGAACCTGCTATTGTGCTATGTAAGAAGGGGGTCTGTGTGTACGTGTGTGTGTGTGTGTGTGTGTGTGTGTGTGTGTGTGTGTGTGTGTGTCAGGGGTGGTTTGGAAGGCAAATAAACTTAGCTAGGTTAGACAACATGATAAAGTGCATATGGTAATGGAACCCCACTTAACTATTTGTAACCCCTTTCAGGAAAGAAATATCTTGTACTTTCATATACAAGCAATAGTTTTTAGAGAAATGAATGCTGTTTTAAACACAGAACCTAAATGAGTGTTTCTCAAGCTGGTCCTTAGAATGACTGACTTCCTCATTGCCAACACATACCCTGAAATGGGCTCCAAGATTCAGACACTTTAAGAAATAAAGCATTAATAAAACAAACCAGTCTTTGTTGTAGGCCACTAAGAACCTTCTAGACACTGTTATAAAATATCAGTCTTTGTAGATCAGATGTGAGCATGTGTTTGAGTGTGAAAAGACATCTTCTACAATGGTGTGTGGACATGGCCTGTATCCATCAATGGTATCTAGAATGAAACTAAGAATTGAATGTGGGCTAGGAAGGGGTTATTAGATTCACTTACACTACAGGAGCTAGGTAGTCCAAATGTCTGTCTGAACTCTGCCTGAAAGCCTGGTAGTTGGCGAGCCCATGAAGTTGGCTGTGTTCGCAGTCCAGCTCTGGTATAGAAAGCCTGCGGGGGTTCCTGGAGAATGGCTGATTTCCAGTTCACATCAAACGGCAGAAGAATGGGAATTCTGATGTCCGTGAAGGATAAAGGCACCAGGAAGAAGCCAAAGCTTGCCAGTCAGTGGTATTCCTTTTTGTTGGACCCTCTTGATAGGTCTGAATGAATACAGGTTAGTACCCGAGTACTGGGAAAATGGGAACATTTTTCTAAAGTTGCAAAACTGCCATGAGCTCATGTGGGTAACACAAGAGCACAATAGGTGGCCACTGGTCCAAGAAAATTTGTCCTGGGTTAACACAGCTCACAGAAAGTCCAAGCAGTGTGTCTTCTTACATTTAAGGAACTCTGAAAGCTTTAAGAAATAATTCTACATTCACTAGAAGAATGTTCTAGAAGCGTATTGTAAAATTACCTCCTATATTAAAATTTTAAGATGTGCTAAGCATTTTTAGTCCCGTGTTAGTAGGAAGATACTTCATGTAATTCTAAACATGGGAAGCGTTCATTTGATTTGTGACAACTAACAATTTTAAGGAGGATGTCCTAAGTATTACCATCTCACAACGTCTGGCTACACTGAGATTGAAAAAGCGAACTCACACGACAGACAGACTCATTAGACATGAAAACAAAATCTTATGAACTGATTTGGTGGAAAAAAATAAAAAAGGACAAGTGGCTTGGATTTATTTTATGTTCAGTGGTTGAGGGATCACAGGATGAAATCAAGCTGCATGCATACTGCCTGTGTGCATACATGGATGCAGGTATCTAAGCCTCTGTATGTCCTGGGACTGTATGATGTCCTAGGAGCTGAAAATGCATTAGCTTGTACCTCTCTCTCTCTAACAGCCATCCTGGACTTCCTGGATGGAAGAGGAAATTCTCACTGCCACAAGGGGCTGACAAGGAAAATTTGTTTTCAAAGAAAAAGCAAAAACAGTCACTTGGATTCATCAGAAATTTTCTCTTTTTTTTCAATTTTTTATTAGATATTTTCTTAATTTACATTTCAAATGCTATCCCAAATGTTCCCTCCCCCCTCCCCCGGCCCTGCTCCCCTGCCCACCCACTCCCACTTCTTGGCCCTGGCATTCCCCTGTATTGGGGCATATAAAGATTACAATACCAAGGGGCCTCTCTTCCCAATGATGGCCAACTAGGCCATCTTCTGCTACATATGGAGCTAGAGACATGAGTTCTGGGGGTTCTGGTTAGTTCATATTGTTGTTCCTCTTCTAGGGTTGCAGACCCTTTCAGCTCCTGGGGTTCTATCTCTAGCTTCTCCATTGTGGGCCCTGTGTTCCATCATATAGATGACTATGAGCATCCACTTCTGTACGAGACAGCTATATCAGGGTCCCTTCAGTAAACACTTGCTGTCCTATGCAATAGTGTCTGAGTTTAGTGACTGATTATGGGATGGATCCCCCGGTGGGGTAGTCTCTGGATGGTCCATCCTTTCGTCTTAGCTCTAAACTTTGTCTCTATAACTCCTTTCATGGGTATTTTGTTTCCTATTCAAAGGAGGAATATCCACACATTGGTCTTCCTTCTTGATTTTCTTGTGTTTTGCAAATTGTATCTTGGGTATTCTAAGTTTCTGGGCTAATATCCACTTATCAGTGAGTGCATATCCAATGACTTCTTTTGTGATTGGGTTACCTCACTAAGGATTATATGCTCCAGATACATCCATTTGCCCAAGAATGTCATAAATTCATTTTTTTAATAGCAGAATAGTACTCCATTGTATAAATGTACCACATTTTCTGTATCCATTCCTCTGCTGAGAGACATCTGGGTTCTTTCCAGCTTCTGGCTATTATGAATAAGGCTGCTATGAACATAGTGCAGACATTTTCTTAATGTCATAGGTAATATGGAGAAGCTGTCACTGAGGAAAATGTAGGTGTGGTGGTTTGTATATTCTTGGGCCAGGGAGTGGCATCATTTGGAGGTGTGGCCTTGTTGGAATAGGTGTGACCTGGTTGGAGTAGGTGTGTCACTGTGGGTGTGGGCTTAAGATCCTCACCCTAGTTGCCTGGAAGTCAGTCTTCCACCAGCAGCCTTTGGATGAAGACATAGAACTCTCAGCTCTGCCTGAGCCATGTCTGCCTGGTTATTGCCATGCTCCCACCTTGATGATAATGGACTGAACCTCTGAACCTGTAAGCCAGCCCCAAGTAAATGTTGTTTTTTTTTATAAGACTTGCTTTGGTCATGGTGTCTGCTCACAGCAGTAAAACCCTGACTAAGACAGTAGGTAAAGGACCTCTCTAGTCCCATGGCTTGCATCCTTGGATTCAACAGTGGAGCTTGTAAGAAAATTGAGTAGAGCGAACAAGCATAGACTCATTTTTCATCATTCCCCTCTAAACAATGCAGTGTAACAGCTGTTTACATAGCAGGTGCATGATTTCAAGCACATGGGAGGATACAGGCAGGGTATATGCAAGGATTAGGCTGTTTAACATGAGAATTATACAAATTAGCACGCTCAGGCAGTTATGGGTTTGACATGCAAGGAGAACCCTGGAACACTTCCCCAGTATACTGAAGGGTCATTGAAGTTAATGTTGGTAAGAATGACCAGTATTGGTAGCATTTGAGAATGCTGTGACCTCCTTCATCTCCCTTGTGCCCTAGCTTCAAGTGCCCTAAGTACACACCCTACCCCTATTTGTAACTAGAGTCTGAAAGGTTGAGAAACTGACTTGTGACTCTGTCTCTCATTTTTTCTACTATGGACCAAGAATAAAAGTCTTCTAAAGTGTTCCGTTGGTGCTTATTTTATTAATGCCATCACTCTGGAAAGAGAAAAAAACAGTTTGGGGATAAGAATTGGTAACACATAGATTAATCTAATAATTTTAAATTTTTCTACAAAGAACAGACCTGGACAGGAGGCTTCACTAGTGCTATCTACCAAATATTAAGAGACCTACATGCTCTTTAGTTTATGTCAGTTTGACACAAAATAGAGTTAGCTGGAAGGGAATAGAAACCCAAAGTGAGATAAACTCTCTTTCAAACTGCTGTGTCAGAAAAACAAACAAGTAAGCAAGCAAGCAAGCAAACAACAACAGATCATGTTTCTGTTTTGTTCTCCTTTCACAAGGATCTACACTGTATTTCCATGACCTCAGCGTGACGGGAATCATTCTTCCCATGGACAGACAGGCAGTTGTTCTTGCAGCATGTCTACTGGATGTCACCTCATTCAACTCACTTCCACAGCTTTCTTCCAGGGCAGCACCAGACCCCACAGATTGACTTCTTTTCCAAGACTGCGGCACCTCATACACCATCCGAAGCCCGGGGGGGGGGAGAGGGGGGGTCTGCCATGCTTCTAGCCACAAGCTATAAGTCAGGGTTCCCAGAGCTAGCAGCTAAGCAAGACAAGTGCCTTTAAGGGCAAACTCCTATATCAGTGTAGTGTCCAATCCTTTATCTTGAGCTAGAATTTTATGACATGACCCAAGTTTACCCATTGGCTCCTGTCCACCATTTTAAGCTTTCAATTATTTTTTATACAATGTATTTTAATCATATTCTTTCATTTCTCCCAGCTTCTCCCAGATCAGTCCTCTATTCCTCATCTGCTCCACTCCACGTTCTTTCTCTTTCCTAAAAAAATAAAAATAAAAACAAAACCCCAAAAGCATACATACACAGACAGACAGACACACACCAGAGAATCTGCATTGTGTTGGCTAACTCCTCCCATGCATGAGGGCTTCCTTGGAGTGTGGTTGATATACCCAGTATTACTGCATTGAAGAGAACTGATTTCCACACTCCCAGCAGCCACCATTTCAATAGCTTTTTGGCTAGGGGTGGGACTCTGTGCCTACTTCCCCTTCTCTGTGCTGGGATATTTGTCTGACTTGAACTTCACTAGGCTGTGTGCATGCTATCAGAACATCTGCCACTTCATGTGCACCAGTCCTGTTTTATCTGGAAGACGCTGTTTTCCTTGGAATCTTCTATCACCTCTGGTTCTTACCATCTTTCCCCCTCCCTCTTCTGTATAGTTCCCTGAGCTTTGAGAGGAGGGCTGTGATAGACATCTCATTTAGGGCTGAGTGCTTCAAAGTTTCTCACTCCCTGCACATTGCTGTTTGTTGGCCTCTGTGTTAATTACCATCTAGTGCAAGAAGTTTCTCTGATGAGGGTTCAGATCACTGATCTGTGGGCATAGTAACATGCCATTAGGAAACATTTTATTGCTACGTTCACTTAGCAGAATAATGGGTTTACCCCTAGTACTCGTGACCTATCTAGTCTCAGATCCTTGGCCTCACTGACAGTGTCAGCTTCCACTAATGCTTGTACCACTATTTCGCCAGTGGGTATATATTACAGTTGCCACTTCTGTAGTTTGAATGGTATGTAGCTGGGGGAAATTGATGATCACCTTTCTCCTTTGGTAGCTGCTATAGTACTCTCAAGCACTATGAACGCTAGTCAGTAGGGGTGAACCTTTAGGTTGAGTGTCAGCTCAGTTTCTCCATGGTGATGTAAGCCATCAGCAATGGGGTCTTGCCATCATGGTGTAAAAGGTAACCAGTAGCATTGGCAATGGCCTGTGATGTTTGGGGTTTTCCATGGGATCCCTTTGTCCCAACATCTCAACATGATGTAACCGGCTTCTGGTCCTGGTGGTTTTATTTGGTACCATATGATGTCTAGTTAGGCATTGTCTCTCCTATTATAGGATACCTCTATTTAAATTTCTTTTATGTATGTACATATTCTTTGGAGGCTTCTACAGTAATGGAAACATGCATTCTATGACATTGAGATAAATGTGCCCATAAATATGTCTATCTTTCCTTCTTAACTTAGACCTTAGACTGAGCATGCTCAGAAGAGTACCCACTGATAAAATACTCATCTCCATGGTTACGTTTAGGCTACGTGAGTAATACCTCCATGCTTCCTTAGTTCAAGGAAGGCTATTGCTTTACTGCTGTAACTAACAGTGTTCTCTACCTTTATGTCTTAGCCATACTTGCTTTGGTGTTACACTTACTGAGAATTTATTTTCACTATAACTCTCAGTTCAATTAATTTATTGATGCCTCCCATGTTTAGGAAAACACACAAAGACTGTTTTCCTTTTTAAAATATTATTATTTACTACCATTATTTTAGTGTGTGTGTGTGTGTGTGTGTGTGTGTGTGTGTGTGTGTTTATGTGTACATGTGTTAATGCCCATTGCTAGAGGTGTAGGGTCTCCCTTGTCTTAATTAGGATTTACTGTTGCTGTGATGAGCATCATGACTAACTCAACTTGGGGAGGAAAAGGTTTATTCAGCTGATGCTTCCACATCATAATCCATCACTAAAGGAAGCCAGGACTGGAACTCAAACAGGCCAGCAAGGAACCTGAAGGCAGGAGCTAATGCAGAGGCCATGGAGGTATGCTGCTTACTGGCTTGCTCCCCATGGCTTGCTCAGCCTGCTTTCTTATAGAACCCAGGATCACCAGCCCAGGGATGGCACTACCCACAATGTAAATTATTGTAAAATCCAGTATCAATAGCTTGGGTGAAGAAGCCTGGAGAATCTTGTCAACTTCAGCATTCTTGACCTTTCTTAAATAACTAAACCATAGAAGGGAAATTTTCCCCCTGCCCCAGTCTTGTACTGTCTAGGCTGCCTTACAGGACCCAGTTGGGGTGGGGAGGGTTTTTACAACCTTCTAAAACACAAGGGTAGGTCATAGAATTTGTTTCGATCTACCACCAAGAAAGACAGGTAGAAGGAGTTCAGAGTTTCCATTGTTTGCTTTAGGGATTCTCTCTCTCTCTCTCTCTCTCTCTCTCTCTCTCTCTCTCTCTCTCTCCCCTGACTCACAAACACACACACACAAACACACACATACAAACGCACACACATACATACACACCCATACACACACACACACACACACACACACACACATGAAACACACATACAAACACACACCATACACCATAACCACATTTTCACACTCTCCAACTCAAAATTCCTAAAGTATTTGGATATAACAAGAAAACCAAATTCAACAACATACAAAAAAAAAGTCTATATTTGACCAAACTAAGTTTATCACAGAGTGCACAGGTGGCTTAAATTTGAAATCCGTAGCTATCACATCTCAGCCTCTTGGCTAAGATCAAGTGTACTGTCTGTTATCAGTTTTACTGAGTGCATCCTCAGTCTGGGCACAGTATGTTAAGTGGATTTGGTGAGCAGAGGGTGACATTGCTCAGCTCATTCCACACATTCAAGTTATCCTCTTGAGCTTCCAGAAATGGAGTGGCCTCTCAAAAGACTTTAAAAACCAATGCATATAATATACCGTGTCAATGGACTAAAACAAAAACCATAATTATCCAGTAAGTTTCAAAACCAGCTAATTAATCCATTTGTGATACAGACACAAACGAACTTTGACAAGCAAATGCAAGAGATTAGAAAGAATAACATTTGATTAAAAAACATCTATAAGAGCCCAAAGCAGGTGTCATCTTTGAGGGTAAAATACTGAAAACTTCCAAGTTTGGCATTAAAAAAAGGGCACTCGTTCTCATGAACTGCCACTGTATAACAAAGATTCTAATATTTTAATGATTTCAGAAAAGTTGTAGCCGACAAGATCACATAAAAATTAGCAGTGAGTATTTCAAAAATTAAATTATGAAAATTACCTTTTCTACAGCATTTCTGCTGCATATCTAGTAGGAAATATCCTCACAGGTTCAGAACAATGATATTTTGGGAGATGATGAGGGGTATCTGGAGGGACCAGGTTGTTCAGATGTAATTTTGAAGGAACCTTAACCCTGGTTCCTCATATTCTGTTTTCTATCCATCATGAGGTAAAATAGCAATTCCATCACAAACCACTCCCCTGTGGTGATTTGGTCAAGTGCCTGGGGCTGAACTGAAACATCTGAAACCACCAGTCAAAATAACCCTTTCTTCTCCTTAAGTTGCATGTGTGGGGCATTTTGTTACAGTACTGAAGAACTAGCAGCAGCAGAAGAAGTCTGTACTTCTTCTGGGTTTTCAGTGTAGCTATAACTGATGGTGTAGTTGAGGAGCCTCTGGAATCACTTTGTAGAGTAGACCTGAAGACATCTGGAGAAATACAAGCTGGAGAGGCCCTAACAAGGTAGAGGCAAGTCTTAATGAGTAAGTATGTGAGGACGGTTATCAGGTGTGGTGTGGGCACAAGGGTTCCACCAAGAATTAGACTAAACTCCATTTATCATGCCATGGCAAAGAACACATTGTTTAGGCCCCAAATGATTTGTGGGATGCAAGGTTTAAAGGTGGCCCACTTAACCTGTACGTGGTCATTTCAAGGGAACCCAGCATTTGGGTTTTGGCATGGGTATGACTGGCAGGATTTAACAAAGTTTATGATAGAATTAGGGGTAAAAGGTAGAGGAGAAAGAATGTTAAAACTTACAGCTTGGCTTCTTTGGTCTGTGGTGTGTAGCATGGATATCCTATATTTTATGGCTAATATTCACTTATAAGTGAATATGTACCATATATGCCATTTTGGGTCTGGATTACCTCACCCAGGATGATATTCTCAAGTTCTATCCATTTGCCTGTAAACTTCATGATGTCTTTGTTTTTAATAGCTGAATAGTATTCCATTGTGTAGATGTACCACAATTTCTTTATCCATTCTTCAGTTGAGGGACATCTAGGCTGTTTCCAGTTTCTGGCTATTATGAATAAAGTGGCTATGAACATAGTTGAACAAACAAGAAGGAAGGCCCAAGCAAGGAAGCTTGAATCTCACTTGGGGGAGGGGGGAGTAAAATAGTCATAAGAGGAGATGGAGGGAGGAAACTGGGTTGGAGAGGGGATGGGGAGGTGAATGGGGAGGAATTCAGGATCAGGTGTGGGGAGGGACAGGAGAGATGGCCAGATGGCCATGAGAATGAACAGAAATCTGCAACTAAGGGTGGGCATCCCCGGGATATGATAGAGACCTGGGATAAGGGAAGTGTCCAAGAATCGATGCAGGTGACCTTAGCTATGACTCATAGCATTGGGGATATGGTACCTGAAGAGGCCATCTCCTGTAGCCAGGAAGAATCCCCAGTGGAGTGATAAGGACACCAACCCACCCACAAAACTTTAGACCCCAAATTTATCCTGTCTACAAGAAATTTAAGAACAGGGAATGGAGCAGAGACTGTGTCCAACCAATAACCGGGCCCAACTTGAGACCCATCCTATGGGCAAGCACCAATCCCTGATACTATTAATGATGTTCTGTTATGCTAACAGACAGGCGTCTAGCATGTCCTCTGAGAGGATCCACCTAGCAGCTGACTCAGATGGATGCACACACCCACAGTGATGCAGTGGATGGAGCCTGGGGACTCTCATGGAAGACTTGGGAGGAGGATCTCGGGCCCTGGAGAGGATAGAAACTCCACAGGAAAGACCAACAGAATTAACAAATGTGGACCTTTGGGGCTCTCATAGACAGAACTATCAACCAAAGAATATACACAGGCTGAACCTAGGCCTCCCTGCACATATGTAGCAGATATGCAGCTTGGTCTTCATGTGGGTCCTGAACAACAGGAGCAGGAGTTATCCCAAAAGCTATTGCCTGTATTTGGGATATTTTCTTCTAGCTGGGCTGCCTTGTCTGGCCTCAGTGGGAAAGGATGCACGTATCCCCATAGAGAATTGAAGTGCCAGAGTGAGGGATACCGGGGCGGGGTGGGGGGGTGGGGTGGGCAGGGGAACCTGCTCAGAGGAGAAGGGGAAGAGGGGATTTGGGAAAGAATTGTGGGAGGAGTGACCCGGAGAGGGACATTGAGTGAGATATAAAGTGAATAATTTGGGGGGAAAGNAGAGAGGCAGAGAGGCAGAGAGGCAGAGAGGCAGAGAGGCAGAGAGGCAGAGAGGCAGAGAGGCAGAGAGGCAGAGAGGCAGAGAGGCAGAGAGGCAGAGAGGCAGAGAGGCAGAGAGGCAGAGAGGCAGAGAGGCAGAGAGGCAGAGAGGCAGAGAGGCAGAGGCAGAGGCAGGGGAACTGTAGAAATTTTGATGCCAGAGAAATTTCTAAGTCATCTAGAACTACATAGTAAGAATCTATCCAAAAAAAAAAAAAAAAAGTGAAATTCCCTGGCCACCTCCCTCCCATCCCCCAAACTGTAAAAACCCATCTAAATAGGAAAGTTGCTCTAAGGACTTGCCAGATCCCACCCCACTGGTTGCAGGCTTGAAGCCATGCAAGGATAAACTAGTCTGAGAGGTTTGCTCAGGCAAAGAGTCCTTCTGGAGAACTCTGCTTGTACAAGACTGTCTAGGGAGTGTTTTCCCCAAACTTCTTCACCATGTTCTCTGTTCAGGCATTCAGAGGCCAATGTGGCCATGGTCCAAATGGATTCACCTACCAGTTAAACTGTTAGCAGATCAAGGTATTCCCCCACACCATGCTGGCTTAGCATTGTGGGACCCTATATTAAAAGGCTGTGAGCTAACTATGAAGTGTGGATTCTGCAAACTGCAGAATGGTCTTCCCACAAGGTGACAGTCTTCTAGAAAGAGCTGCACAAACTATGAGAAGTGAATGGAGCCACTCAGCCGCTCAGCCGAGAGCAGAAACCTCGGAAACAGTATAACATAATCTATTCTCCTTTAAATTGTTTTCTATAGTAATTTGTCACAGTGAGAAAAGCGAACTAACACACTTTCATAGACAAGTGTTGGCCGCTGACCTCACACAAAGTTTAACTCAAATTGCTTTACAAGATTACATGAAAACCACAATATTACAGAAAGTAAAGTAGTCATCTTCCCTTACCCAGTGGTTAGCCAATGAGTGTCTGCTGAAGATGCAAATGCACAAGAAGAATCAACGGATAGATGAGACTGCATCAAAACTCATGTGCTATAAACAGTGCTGTCAGGAAATGGAAGAGCAGCTCCAAGAATCAGAGATGATGTTTTTAAATCACTTTCTGATAAGAGAGTCATATCCAGAAAGCATGAACAACTCAGAACTTGATGATAAAAAGACAATGAAATAAATAAAGACTTTGAATAGACATTTATCCAAGAAGATATATAAATGACCAACAATCACAGGATAAGATAATCAAAATTATCCATTAGAGTAATATAAACCAAGAAACCACACTGAGATACAACCTTGCCCCCGAGGTAATCATGAAAGTGTCACCAGAATAAAAAAAAGATAACAGAGCCAACATATTGTAATACTTAGTGCCATACAGTGTGGCAAATACTGGGAAAAGAGTAACAACTTAAAATTTTTCATCACGAGATGACTACATAACTATGCAGTTCTGTTTTTCCACTCCAATGAAAACATATGTCCATTGAAAAACTTGTCCACAAACATTTGCAGCAGCGTCACTCATACCATGCTCATACCATGCTCCAAGTCCAAGCAAGCTAAATATAGACCCACAGATTAATGGATAAATAAAATGTAGCAGGTCTTAGTAACTGGATATCACTTGGCATTAAAGAAAATGAAGCGTTGGTGCATACTGTCACCTGGATGACCCAGACTGTGTCAGGTGAAAGCCATCACTGAAGAGCCAGTGTTGTAGGACTGCTTATGTAAAATACCCAGAATAGGCAAATAGAGGTATTTAAAAACTGGTTGCCTGGGGTTGAAGGAGGACCGGGATGAAGAGTGACTGCTCATGGATTCCTTTAGAGAAAACAGAGTTCCAACCTTAGGTTGTAGTAATGGTTGGGTGAATCCATTCTCTTTTAAGCTGATGGATTATATGGCAAATGCCATAAAGATGTTCTAACAATGGTGCGAAAGTATGAAGATCACTGTATAACCGTCTCAAAAGGCACACAGTGTTTAGCTTTTACATCATTAGTGGCAGTATGTTGTGTTATAAACACTGTCTTAAGAGTTCCTGTTTTGCATGGTCATGAGAAAAAAACAGTAAATTCTGCTTTGGATGATTAATTGACTGGAAGAGTATGCATGTGCCCTCTGCAGGGCTGTAGGGCTGTAGGGCTGCAGGGCTGCAGGGCTGTAGGGCTGTAGGGCTGTAGGGCTGTAGGGCGGCCTCTTTGAACTTAGTTCTGAAATTGCTTCCAGTGTTTCACATTACTGGAAGAAGGTCGGTAAACACAGTGCTTCATTTCCTTGTTATGATCCATGAAGATGTTGAAACCCAGCTTGGTGCCAGGGAATTGCTGAAGCAAGTAACCACACATGTGGATGCACGAGCTACGGGAGTATGGGTAACCACATTTGCCAATGCATGAGCTATGGATGTATGGGTAACCACGTGAACCTATGCTTGGTCTATGGGATTATGGGTAACTACATTTGCCAATGCTTGGACTATGGGAGTATGGATTACCACATATATGAGCTGAGGAAATACAAAGAGGAAGAGTTGGCTGAAGACTGAGTGCCTGCTCTTACATGCTAATGCCCGTGTACTGTTCTGAGTGCATTATGATTCTTCACTGGCTTCATTACCCCCCAATAACTACAGGCATGGTGTATTACTGTGCTCAGGTTACCATAACAAAGGCCCACAGTCTGTTTGATCTCAACAACAGAAATCCATTTCCTCCGAGTGTGGAGGCTCTGAGCCTGCCCTCGAAGTGTAGGTGGGGTAGGTCTGTTATAAGGGTGTGGGGGAAATGACCTTCTAGGGCTCTCCTGTTATGAGCCCTCAGGACATGTGTGCATCTAAATTTCTTCTTCTTCTTCTTCTTCTTCTTCTTCTTCTTCTTCTTCTTCTTCTTCTTCTTCTTCTTCTTCTTCTTCTTCTTCTTCTTCTTCTCCTCCTCCTCCTCCTCCTCCTCCTCCTCCTTCTCCTTCTTCTTTTGTAATAATGATGATTGGAACAAGGACCACCTCAGTGACTTTATTTAACCGTAACTACTCCTTAAAAGACCATGTCTCCATATAAAGCCACATTCCAGAAGACTGGGGATGGAGACCCCGCCACAGGTTTTGTAGGGGTTGGGGGACAGGTAGCACAGGCAGCACAGGCATTCTCCTCACTGATCACAGGAAGTGATGAAGAAGTGCCACGAATCCAAACTCCGACCAGCAGAGAGGAATAACGACAAGGACGCCAAGGTAGGTTCAGAGCAGCTTCTGCTTTTATGTAGGGGCTTCCTCAATTTATTCCCTAGCCCAGCATGAAGTCAACTCTCACCACACTCTCAAAACCAATCATCACACAGCATGCAGCATGCATGAGCTCATCATGCGGACAGAATGCTGCTTCGGGATAGGCCGAACCAAGGAATCAGGCTGGCTGCAGTGCTCATCTGCAGTGCGCATGTACAGGTTACCGATCAACAAGTGCAGGTCAGGGGGCTTGGCAATGAGCCTGGGCGCCATCTTGGCTCATGCGGCCGCACCCGCTTCCTACAAAGAAGCACAGAGTTGATGTGACATAGTTGTATTTCACACTGTCTCATGATTTGAACACATGAGTCCCGTCTTGTTGCTCTGTTTTGGAAAGTGGTGTGGCACTTTGGAGGACAGGGTGCTTAGGTGGTAGCACTTTGGAGGACACGGTGCTTGACTGCTAAATGTAGGTCACTGAGAGAAGACCTTTAAGGGTTATGTTCCAACTCTGCTTCTCGCCTTACTCTATGCTTCCTAGCCTCACAAAATGTCCGAGGCCTCTGTCACACGCTCCCCACCATGATCTCCCGCCCCTTAACGAAGAACTAAACTCCTTAAGAGGTTTCCTTCCTTAAGGTGCCTCTGTCACTAGAGTGAAGATAGTACCTACTTTATGTGTGTGGGGTCACACTGTGAGTAAGCGGTAGAGCTGATAATTGAGTCCAGGTTGGCCATCCAGAGAATTTGTCATCCTGTACTCAAAGTCATACATTCTGCCCATACACACCCATTGGCCAGTGGTGTGTAACCCAGTATGGAGCTAGTATCACACTGTCATAAAAGGCTTCTAGAGCACTGTTCCTATTGGATAGAGTGAGGTCCTTGGTCGGTTGTCACAAATTAACCCTCGTTTCCTTTATAAGTGCAGTTGAAGCTATGAATCAACCATACCATATCTGCTTCTGAGGAAGACACCTGTGCCCATATCCCCCTGCTAGCTGCTGTCAGCATTGCTGGCTAGAATAAACCTGGTGGGTAAAAATGGACCAGGCAAGCACATCCTGCATGAAGGAGCAGAATGGGAAAGAGCAAACTAATGGTAGCAGAAGAAGGACTGCTTTAATACAGAGAGAAGAGGCAGTCACTGCCCTGGCCACTTCCTGGGTAAACCACAATGGAGCAGAGGTTAGAAAGAAGCAGAAACCTTTGGCTGAAAAACAGAAAGAAGCAGCGTAGAAAGCAGACCTGCATGCCCCATGGCTGGGATGGTGACAATCAGGGGTCCCTAGAGATGTTCTGCCCTTCCCATCTACGCTTATTAGTTGTCTTGTCAGTTTGACCCAAGCGAGCATCGTCTGGGAAAAGAGATCCTCAGCTGAGAGAATGACTCCATCAAATTGGTCTGAAGGCAAGTCTGTGGGGTGTTTTCTTGATTAATGATTGATGTGGGAAGGCCGTGTATGGGTGGTACATCCTCTCCCAGCACGTGGTCCTAAGAGGTATAAGAAAGAGAGTGGAATGTGAGCCTGGGAAGCCAGCCAGTAAGCAGTATTCATTTCTTCATGGTCTCTGCTTCAGTGCCTGCCTCCAGGTTCCTGCCTTGGCTTCTCTTAACGATGGACTGTGACCAGGATGTGTAAGAATAATAAACCCTTTCCTCCCCAAGCTGCTTTTGATTATGGTGTTTATCACAGGAACAGAAAGAAAACTAAGATACTATCTAAGTAGTCTTAAAATATATCCACGCTTCCAAAGCCAGAGTCCTGTCCTTGCTAGAGGGCATTGTGATGGTTTGTATATGCTTGGTCCAGGAAGTGGCACTATCAAGAAGTGTGGCCTTGTTGGCGTAGGTCTGGCCCTGTTAGAGTAGGTGTGTCACTGTGGGTGTGGGCTTTAAGACCCTCATCCTAGCTGCCTGGAAGCTAGTATTCTGTTAGCAGCCTTCAGATGAAGATGTAGAACTCTCAGATCCTACTGTATGATGCCTCCTGGATGCTGCCATGTTCCCACCTTGATAACAGACTGAACCTCTGAACCCATAAGCCAGCCCAAGTTAAACATTGTCCTTATATGAGTTGTCTTGGTCATCGTATCTGTTCACAGCTATAAAACCCTAGCTGAGACACACATTGGGATGGTGTGAATTTCTCTGTACTAAGCATAAATAAAATAGTATTTCTTCCTCACAGTTTCTTCATTGGAATTACTGGGCATTGGTCCTCTTATGATCTAGGGGAGTTTGTTTGTCTCTTCTACTTTATCACATATCAAATTCGCTGTGGCTTTGATCTTAGGCTCCCCAGCCTTGGGACTATAAGAGAGACATTCCCAGGGTTTATCATTGGTCCACCCTATGGTGTTTTGTTACAGCAGCCCAAAAAGACAATGATGTGCAACCATTATGTACTAGATGCTGTTAGGGGACATGGAGATTTAGCAATGTGCAAGACCACTGTGCAGAGCTGATTTTCTTATGGCCAGAGATAGTGATATTATGTACACTAGATCCTGCAACCTAAACCCCATACCCTGTACATTGCAATCTCTGGTTATGAACTTTTGACTTATGCTCTTCATAGTTAATGTGTTTATAAAAAGATAAAGAGGGGGGGATATGTTCTATACAGGGGTAGTCAGGTGTGGGGGAAGGAGGTGTCTCTGTGGGCCCATGCTGAGGCATCCCTTCCCCCTGAGGGACCAGCCATACTATATTCTATAGTATAGAATAGAGTTATAGTATAGAATAGAGTTTATTCAGGGCATGGGGCCGGGGGTTAAGAGGGTAGTAGAGGCAGAGAGAGAGAGAGAGAGAGAGAGAGAGAGAGAGAGAGAGAGGTAGAGGCCAGCCATGAGCATGTGGAGAGATGGGGAAAGGGGCAAGAGTGGACAAAGCAAGATTGAGAGAGGAGCAAGAGAGCGAGGAGAGGGCAAGCAGCCCCTTTTATAGTGAGTCAGGCACACCTGGCTCTTGCCCGATAACTGTGGGGCAAAGCTTAGACAGAATGCCAACAATAGTCAGTAAATTCTTTTCATTAGTTGAAATACTAGCCCTCTGCCTGGCCCCACTCAAATGATCCTTCTTCATAGACTTTGAATCTCTTAGGCAAAATTTCCTGATCAACTCAGCATCCCTGTGACCTTCATGAGACTGATGCTACCTGCCTCAGTGAGCACATAGGACATAGACTTGATCCCTCCTCTTCTAGAGCCCATCCTGGAGCCTTCTACCTAGGACTCACTGAACAGATATTGCCTATCATTAAGTTCATCCTATGAGAATCGTGGAGAGAAGAAAGTGAGAACACTGATCCTGACTGAATCAAGAATATGACTGTGAGTCCTTAAACCCCCCGACACATACACATACACAAATATGGATATACTCATGCACACATGCACACACACACACACACACACACACACACACACACACACACACACACAAACCATGTATTAAAGCTTGATCTTCCATACTGTAACACTTGGAGATGGGTACCTAAGAGGAGATTAGATCACGAGAGCAGTAAATTCATTGACAGACTAAGCCATTAATAGGGCAATGACTGAGTGGGATGCTAAGAGATGGGACCTACTTGGAAGAAGTAGGTAATGGGGTGGGTAGGTAGGGTGGTACCTGTCTTTAAAGTATACTTACCTGCCCCTCCTATTCATCACCCTGATCCTCCCCACTCCTCTTTCTCTTTTTTTTTTTTTTCTGCCTCTTCCTCACCCTGGCTGCTGTGACTATGGCAGCCACGCTCTCTCTATCATCTTTAGCCTCACTGGAGGCTCAGAAACAATGGAACTAGGTGAGCAGTGGAGCAGCATAGAGCTTTCTTCTTTGGAGCTGATTTCATCAGATACTTTTGTCGTTATCGAGGTGTAACACTGACTGACACAGCATATAGCCTAAAGTACAGTGAGACAGTAACTTGTAATTCCGACCTGCTGAGCTCCCCCTCCCCAGCCCCAACTCTCTAAATGACCGCCAGCAGGTGGGCAAAGTAGCCCTTTTGGGGCTTTGGCATATGGTCAGCCAGTATTCCACAGAGAGGAAGAAAGGATAATAAAGGCCTCCAGGTGCGAAACAATTCTGTGGAAATAAGTGCCTGGGATGGCATTGCCAAGGGATGAGGGTGTTGGGGGTCAGGAAATGACAGTTCTCTACACCCACATAGTTGGCTGAGGGCTGTTATAAACCTTGTTGGAAAAGAATCTTGTTTTGGAGGCAATCCCTTCATTCATAAGGAGCTCGGGAAATGAACTGAACAAATCTTCAGTAAATTTTATAACCTCCCGAGAGAGGAGTAGGAAAAGAAACAAACTTGACATTAAGAATGCACTGGAACATCCCATGCAGGTGGCAGCAGCAGCATTAAGAATAATGAAGGAAGGGTTTCTACATAGCTAAGGCCATCTTTCAACCTGTTCTAAGTTTCCTGGGCTCTGTAAAGTCCCTTGGACATGAGACAGATGCTGTAAAGCTATAAAGAACGTTGAACTTGGTAATGAGAAGTCCGGATTAAAGACCCATATAGCCTCTAAGGAGCCTGGGCTCTGGGGCACATCTCTGGACTTCCTTGGGCCTTCGGTTGCTAGCACATATGCCACAATTTGCCCTTTCATAATTTGGAGTTGAATCCATGCCAGTTCATTAGGCTGCTGTCCCAAATCTGTGAGATTACTGGAACTGACCCATCAACATTAGGGTCGCTTTCTAATTATGCTGATTCACACCCATATCCTGGCCTGGTTCTTTGTATGACTCACCCTGCATCTGTCACATGTTGGCCTGGGGTCGTGGGACGGGGCTGAGCCCACGACACTGTTCCTTCGTGTCCGTGCCATATTAAGGGATGGCTTCTAAGATGGCCACCTCCCGCATCTCATACTTGACCAGGCAGCTGATGAACCAGTCCCTGTATTCTGCAAGGATTTTAAGTGGCGAGGTTAGATGGCTGATGGATTCTCTGTGAAGACATAGCGACTTGTGAAAAAGAAGACATTCTACATAGCTAAAGGAAGACCATGAGTTCTGCCTCACCCAAAATCCTCATGTTCCAGGGACCGGCTCCAACGCTGTTCTCACAAACCATAGTGTTGAAAACCAAAACGACAAGGGCTGTTCTGTGAGGTGATTCTGAACCCAAACTTCCTGAGTGGATTCCCAAACAGACTTCAGTTCCATTATCAGAACAGTAAAATGAGATACCGCACAGAACCAGTAAATCACTGTGTTCTTGACACCCTACGAAATCATGTCCACTCAGACCCTTTGAAGTTTTCAGTCTTTGGCACTCTCAGGCTAAGGCCAGGACAGTGCAAGCTAGAGCTCTCTGAGATGCAGGTCAGAGTAGCTATCAAAACACTGTCCCAGCATCCTCTCATCACATCCCACCACAAATAAAACCTATCCCAATACTGTAGGGAACCAAACATGGCTAAGAACGGTTCCAGCAAACACAAAGGATGATGGAGGAATGATGTCATAACGTTCAGCACTTGATGGAAAATGTCGGTAAATGGATGCTTTTCAGGAATGCTTTCCAGGACCACACACACACACACACACACACACACACACACACACACACACATACACACACAATTCTGCTGTGACCATAAGTAAAACTGGAGGCTGCAAACTTCCTATGTGACATTCTTAACCATGTGAAGACCTTGCACAGACAAGATGAAACAAGACAGAGCATCGCCGGAGATAACTCGAGGTCAGGGATCATGGACTTTATCTTCTACTTCTTTGCTTGCTTTCTGGGGTCAATCACTGAAATTTTTCTCTTGAAAAAAACAAAACAAAACACCAATGCCTGTCCCTTAGATGAACGCCAGGCCTTATCTGAATGGCCTGCCTTCTGCTCATCATCACGCCTCCTCCTCCCTTGCAGACCCAGTGAGAGAAGGAAGCCAAAGCCATCAGGATTCTCCTCTGCTGCTGCTCTGACTGAACATAGCAGCCTGTGTAGACAGGTTTAATGGAAAGCCCCCGGGCAAGTGTGCAGGAGCCTATAGTGTCTATTTTCAAACGACCATTTGGAGGACACAGTAAGAGACACAGCAAGATGGATGGCCAATTGTGAGTCTGGTGCAGCCTGAAGCATTGCTTAATGGCAGGGGGAGCAGATGGGACTGCCTGTGACTGTGTGTAGGGAAAGGCCAAGCGATGTCACACTTTTTCTTGGAACAGAGTTTTTAGGCTGTGAGAACTCCAGACTCTCTGGAGATTACTCTGCCCTGCCTCCAATTTACTCATCTTAAACAGGAGGACAGGCTTTAAGTCTTGAATTTTAGAATCATGCCTAGTGTATGAAATTTTCTGGAAGTTTGGTTTGTGGGGTAACTCTGAGTATACTCTGTAAGTTTCACAGTAGAAAAGCAATTATATACAAAGACGCTTGACTGCACAGGGAAAATCAGGAAACTAGAAGGAATAGAGACTAGAGGGAAACCCCCAAGAGTATTTCAGTTTCTGAACAATGAAATTATCGGTACGGTTATTTCCTTATAATATATTTTTGTGTTTTCCAAAGAATTTGCATTCCTTTTATAAGGAAAATATCAATTTTATTTTGTGTATCATAATCGAAGGAGGTATATTCAAAGCTGCATGTGTAAGAGACTCTGATGGTGGTGGCTAGATAAGATATATGGTTTTTGTATTGCCTTTTCTAATTGCTTCACAATAAAACGAATTCTGATTTCCACCAGAAAACAAAACAAAACAAAACAAAACAAAACAAAACATACATTTGTCTACAGACACGCTTGAATCCTACAAAGATTCTAGAATGAAATCCAGGCCTCTGCTGGCTCTCCTTTCACTTCTGGAAGAGGAGGAAACTTTGGTCAGCGCTTCTTTGGCTCTGGCTACTCAGGGACCCTCACATTTCAAGTCTGATGTCACAATGATTTACAGATCTTCTGTTTAGTATTTAGAAGTGTGCACGCCTTTACTTGAGTCTCTTACCCATTCCATTAACAGGCATCGAGTGCTAAGCTGTGAGCGTATTGATAAATGTATTTGTCTTTGCCTTGAGCCTAACTTTCTTGCTGAGATGAACCATCAATTACAGTAATTCTTCAAGTTTTGGTTGTGAGCCTAGCCTTTAACGGCTGAGCCGTCTCTCCAGCCCTACAGTAATTCTTAACATTCAGCACACATCGGAAATTGCCTGCAGGGCCTCCTAAGCCGTAGCTATCTGGGCCCTGCTATAATTGTTCAAAAGACAGGTGTGCAGGGTGCATCGTGAGCATGCAGTCATGTGTCTACATCAGATAGTGTGTCAGGGCTGAATGCTGCAGAAGTAGAGATGAAGGTAGGGAAGGTGGATGAGTCTATAGGCAGGATTTTAAACCTGTCCGTTCAGTCTTAGATGCTTTAGTTCGCAGTAGCTCAGGGCCAACACACCACCTCTTTTTAAATCCAGCAATAGCAATGTTTCCTGGAATAGAATTTTCCCCATTCTGTTTTCTCCTTCCTCGTCCCCAAATTCTCCAAGCTTCCAAAATGGTCAGGCCCCACTTCGTCAGCCTCAAAGGAAGAGAGATCCCGGGTTAGTTAACATTCTGCTTTGGTAACAAAACTGGATCTACTAGGTGTCCAGGAGAGCACAGGTTTGCTTTGGATCACAGTTTGGAGCTTTCAGACTGTGACCATTAGGTTCTGCGGCTTAGGGTGTGAGGTATATCCCTCGGCAATAGCATAAGTGGGAACAACGCCATTCAGCACATGGCCGGAAGTGAAAGCCAAGACGGGTCTCGGTCCTGTCATCTCCTCCTCGAGCCTTCACGCTTCACCATAAAAATCTTCCAGTAGGTACCACCTCTTCAAAGTTCCAACTCCTTGCCCCAAGAGCATCACTCAGGAAATAACACACAGGACTTTGGAGACATTCCCAATCCAAATGTTAGTGGACTCAGGGCCATTTTTAATACCATTAGACTCATAGAATATGACCTCAGCACGCTTAAGTCAGACCTCTGGAATGCAAGGCTTTTAAGAAAGGAGGCTTCACTAAAAATATCGGCATAGCTCGCTCCTACAGAGACTCTTCAAGTGCTGTGAGCATGGGGAGGAGAGGGCTGACGAGGACACATGCCTACGGAAATCTACTGACCTTTGCCAAGCTATAGCGCCCATAAGTGGCTGTTTAAAGTGCATTATGTTATCAGTGGTTCGTTCCAGGCCCAAGGAGTTAAGTTATAGCGTGTCTGTTTCTTAAAATAGTAAGGCACTTTTGAGAGGATTTTAATTTTTATTATTTTTTGTTTATTTATGTATTTATGGGATGAGATGTATTTATGGGATGAGAGGGCCCCTGAAATGATGGAAGAATTCCCAGGAGCGAGTCGAGCTGGATGTAGCCAGACAGAAACTGCCTGAATTTTGTGGTCTGCATCTGTAGACTTTCCCTTCTGTTATTGTAGGATAAAAGAACAGACATTGCCTGAAAACACACAGAACAGATCATTGTGTGGCAGTACATGCATTCACTCTGCAATTTAATTTTTACATCTGTGTAGTTTTATTTTGTTTTAGTGGTTCTGGGGAGTCAAACCTGGGACTAAGCTTATGGTAGATGGATATTCTACCATGAGGCTACATGATAGCTGGCTAAGCGTGTTTTACTTATTGTTAGGGATTTTATGTACAATCTTTAAATAAGTCCATGATGGTGAGGGTCTGTATGTCATGTTTTCATAATTTCCTCTTCAACAAATGTGGGTGATAAAATAATATGATGATAAAAATACCATATGTAGCTGATAAAAGACAAACGGTATAGAGATCAAATTTTGGTTTAATTTTACACAGGTAAAACTGCAAGTTTCTCTTTTTAATTATCTCTATTTTACTTAATAAAATATTTATTTTATTTTTTTACTCAAACACAGTAATCATGATTTTCAAGAATAGTGACTTATCCAGGTAGATAGCTAAATGATTTATTTTTATTGCTGAATAATATTCCCTTCCATGCGTGTACCAGAATCTATTTGCCCATTCACAGGTTAATTGGCCTCAACTTATTGACTGTCTTTTTCTGAGTACCTATATATAAAAACACCAATTTTTTGTTGAGAGATCTATAAGGGTATTTCATTAAAGTGCTATTTATTTATTAAAAAGTAGAAGCGGAACTTATGATCACACAAAGAAAATACAGTATTTAAAAACAATATTTTCAAAAATTATTACACAAGAAAATTTTAATATGTGTCATTAACTTAAGCTTTAATTTATTTTAAATTATTTAATTTATAATTTATATAATTTATAATTTAATTTAAATTTTTATTTAATTTAATTTTATTATTCATTTGTTTTGGGGAGGTAGGGATTGAACTTTGGGCATTGGGACACTCTACCAATAAGCCTCATCTCTGAACCTATAATCTTAACTTTTTAAAAAGTTATACAGGTGCTGAAGAGACGACTCAGTGGTTAAGAATCCTGTTCTTCCCATGTGTATATGTCCCATGTACGTGCCTGGTACCTACACAGGCCAGAAGAGGGTGTCTGGTTCCCTGGAATTGCAGTGAGAGTCACCAAGTGGATGAGTCCTCTGGCAGGGCAGTTGTGCCATCGCTCCAGACCCTGTTTATCTCACTTACATAACTTTCCATCAAAGGCTGCTGGGACTCTGGGAGAACTGGGTTCAGGTTTGGAGCACTTTACCAGGAAGGATGCAGGTGCGCATCCTGGGGCTGGGGAGATGGTTCAGCTCATAAAGCTCTTGTGCATGAGCATAAGAATAAAACAGTTCTCAGAGAAAACAGAGGAAAGTCGCATGCAGCGGTGCACACCTGGAGTCTAGTTCTAAAGAGGAGGAGACAGGATGCTTCCCTAGAAAACTCTAACCAGATAAAAGAGGCTAGTTCAGTGGTTCTCAGCCTTCCTAATGCTGTGAGCCTTTACATCTTCACGTTGTGGTGACTGCCCCATTCCCAACCATAAGGCCATTTTTGTTACTACTTCATAACTATAATTTTGCTACAATTATAAAATGTAATTTAAATATTTTTGGAGATAGAAGTGTGCCAAAGGGGTCATGTTGACCCAGAGGTCGAGAACCGCTGTCTAGCCAAATAGGTGGATGGCACACAAAGAAAGATAGGTCAAAGTTGCTGTGGTTGGGGCTGGTGAGATGGCTCAGTGGTTAAGAGCACTGACTGCTCTTCCAAAGGTCCTGAGTTCAAATCCCAGCAACCACATGGTGGCTCACAACCATCCGTAACAAAAATCTGATGCCCTCTTCTGGATCTGGAGTGTCTGAAGACAGATACAGTGTGTACACATATAATAAATAAATAAATAAATAAATCTTTAAAAAAAAAAAAGCTGCTGTGGTTGACCAACTCTGGAGACAGGACCTTAGAATCCACGAGTGGCAATATTGATAGAAACACATAAGGAAACACTGTTGAAGAGAACAGTGGTTTGCCAGCTAGTTACTGAGGAATGGCGGGATTAGAAAGCCATTATCATAACCAGGCAAGCCTGCCTAGGGGTGGCAAGAGCAGGTGAAACTTTTGAAGAGGAAAAGAACATTGTATCTAGTTTGTCCGGGCTGTAGTGTTTAACTGTCAAGGGTGAAGAAGCAGTTTTTGCAGGAGAACAGATGTCCAGATACCACCTTAAAAGATTAAATTTACACCACCAGATGCAGCTCATGTCCTTCAACAGGGGGCTATAAGGAAAAGCATGACATCACCCCTGTGTTATTCCTCACACAGGAGCGTAACAGTAATCCAGTCAGGAGGGAAACGGAAAACACGCAACTCTGACACCAAGTGTTTGACCTGAAGTCTTTAAACTGTCAAGCCCAGAATGAAATGTACTAGTCAACTATATGGCGGGAACAGAATGTGTGTGTGTGTGGAAAGATGAGCCTATGTACAGATATGTATGTCATGTGTATAACAGGGAGACAATTGGTTACATTAACTATGTCCTGTGGGTCAAATACTAGCAGAGCATTCACTTTAAGTTTCTGATTTTAGAAAATTGAATGTAGCTGTGGTTAAGTGGGGTCTGGTTTTCAGGAAGAAAGAAGGAAAAAGTATGAAATTTATAGGCAATCGGGTCAGACGGTGGTGATGATGATTATGTGTGTGTGTGTGTGTGTGTGTGTGTGTGTGTGTGTGTGTGTGTG
>LR752180.1:92197-102414 GCA_902729485.2 Mus minutoides | reverse complement strand
CTCTTGAGGAACCATAAAAACTGGGTCCTCTTTTCCCTCAGGGTCGACCCCCCTGTCCCCTGCGTGGGATACGGGTCGTCCCGGAGCTCCGATTAAAAATCCTCATGCTTTTTTGCATCAAGACCGGTCTCGTGATTCGTGGGGTGCACGAACAGCCCGTGTTTGAAATAGGGGTATTTCTGATTAGATCTTACACTTAAGTCTCACATATACAAAAGAAATGCCCAGGAAGAGTGCTTACCCACAGAAAGGATCCCATAGGGAATGTATAAATGAATGGCATCTTTGAATTTGCCTTCTAGTACAGAGCAAACATTAATGTCAGATCCAACTGTGACTTTAAAATACAAAACTAATTGCAACTTTGCCCTTGACACGCATGTCCAAAGACCTAGCTGGAGTTTCCAACTGCTTTAGCATGTGTCCTGGTCTAGTTCCAAGACTCTTTCTATAATCTCTTTTGCTTGCAGAACTTTGAGCACTGCTTAACTTCAGAGCTCTCTCATTCTGATTTACAGATTCTGGCTTTATTGACTTGTAAATAACAGAAACAAACTGCATTGAATGAAAAGTCAAACAACCAAGGCAGTGCCACCTGGTGCTGGGGAGGCTGAGGCTGAAGAACTGAGTATGAGACCAGGTTGGACTACATAGGAAAAATGCATTTCAATAAAAAATAAATTGTATAAATTGATAAACTGGGGATGTCTACACATTATCAATGAAGTCAAGGTATCAAATGTAATCATCCTTGTTCATCCTATAACTCCTCCACCTACCCCTCCTCTTGGTCACAGAGTAACCACTGATCTGCCCTCTGTCAGAATGATACAGCAAGTTGCTAGGGGTTGGTCTGGTGTTGCTATGTATTCAAATGCTAAACACTGGCCCCAAGATCTAGTTGCACCCTCTCCTCATGAACAGCTCCTCACTCACCAAGTGATGCAATATAAACTTTGCTCCCCAATTTACAGCTATTGGGTAAATAAAAGTGGCTGGGGAGATTAGAATTAGGTGGAGTTTCATTTACCTGGCAGGTAGGAGACAAGAGGAGGAAGGAGAGCACAGAGGTCTTCATTAGATGTGATGGAGCGGGAGCACAGGGCTGAGTGATATGCTCTCACTCTCTGCTCTCTCCTCCACAACTGACTGCTGGAGCAGAAATAGCCCAGAAGAAAAACAAACAGCAAGTATTTGGGGAGCACAGTCCCCAAATACTTGGAAGTAGCCAGTTTAACCATTAGAAACTTATATTAGGGGGTAACCTCCAGTAATTGAGCAAAAGCTAAATAAATAAATAAATAAATAAATAAATAAATAAATAAATCATAGTCTGAGTCTCATTCATTTGAAGCTAGATGGAATAGGATAGGAATAATTTGTTTAATTTATAGCAAGTATCCTATTTTAGCATCTAGTTCCTTTCATGCAGAAGGTTTATACTGAGGCATGCTGGCTGATGCCTGTGGAGTTCATTCCTCATTGCTGTGTAGTATTACAGTGTATGCTTGAGTGCAGGGTGTTATCCATTCACCAGATGAGGAGCATGTATGGCTGCCAGAGTAGGATTATCACAAGAAAAGTGCATGGGAGCATTTGTGCTCAGATCTTTAGACACAACTCACTTCTTTGGGTAAGTATCAAAGTGAATGGTAGGTAAACATATTAGGTACACATCCAAGCTTATAAAAAATGCTAAAATAATTTCTAAAATGGTAGAACATTTCACATTCTTATAAGCAGTGTGTGGTGGTTTGAATCAGAATGATTGAACCCATAGGTTCATATATTTGAATATATAGGCTGAAAAGTCTAGGCGTGGTCCCAAGGCAAAAAGTACATGGAAACTTAGTCTCCTGGAATTGTGGCATCCTGTATAAAGAACGCTCCAATGTCCTTGCTTTAGTTGGTAAACAGATCTGTGTGCTTTCCTTTAATATTGCTTCATTATAAGTGCTCCTAAGGATTCATATTTTGACATATAGCTAGGTTAGATTCTAGGCAGTCCTTGATCCAACCTTAGCAAAGTATAGCTAAGTCACTGCCCTACACAGGAATTCACCATTATCTAGGAAGAAGGAAGTTTGTGGCCTGAGAAGGAACCAGACTAGATACTTAGAACTATAGCTAGCTGAGTTACACCCAGGTACAAGTATTTACAATGGCCTAGGGGGAAGGTGGACTATGGCAAGGGCACAAAGCCCTTGCCCCTGGCCCCCTGGCTTCTAAGTTTAAGCTGACCTTAGGTGGAATTTTTTTGTTTTGTTTTGTTTTTTTGGTTTTTTTTTTCCAAATTTTTTTTATTAGATATTTTCTTAATTTACATTTCAAATGCTATCCCGAAAGTTCCGGGTGGAATTGTTTTTGATCCCAGTTGTTAACCTTGAATCTTATCCCAGTTGGTTCCTGCCAGTCCTTCCCCGCTTGCATTACTGTTTTGTTATCTTGCTGGTGTGTCACCTAAACTTCCCTATTTTCTTCTGTATAAAAGTCTGATGCTCGATTTGACACATTACATTCAGATCCACACTCTCTTGTGTAGTTTCTGTTTGTCATTCCCCGAATCCTTGCATCACTTGCTCCAGAGAACTCGTGCCCCGCAGATGAGGGGCCTGAGAGGGTCTGTGGCAACAGGGTTTCTCGGTATAGCCCTGGCTAGCCTGGAACTCACTTTGTAGACCAGGCTGGCCTTGAACTCAGAAATCCGCCTGCCTCTGCCTCCTGAGTGCTGGGATTAAAGGAGTGCACCACCACGCCCGGCTCCTTAACATCTTTTAACATCAATAGACTCAACTCCCCAATAAAATGACATAGACTAACAGACTGCATACGTAAACAAGACCCAGCATTTTGCTGCATACAGCAAAAGCACTTCATTGGCAAAGACAGACACTACCGCAGAGTAAAAGGCTGGAAAACAATTTTCCAAGTAAATGTTCCCAAGAAACAAGCTGGAATAGCCATTCTAATATCGAATAAAATCAACTTTCAACCAAAAGTTATCAAAAAAGATAAGGAAGGGCACTTCATATTTGTACTGGCTAGTTTTGTGTGTCAACTTGACATAGGTTGGAGTTATCACAGAGAAAGGAGCTTCAGTTGGGGAAGTGCCTCCATGAGATCCAGCTGTGGGGCATTTTCTCAATTAGTGATCAAGGGGGAGAGGCCCCTTGTGGGTGGGACCATCTCTGGGCTGGGAATCTTGGGTTCTATAAGAGAGCAGGCTGAGCAAGCCAGGGGGAGCAAGCCAGTAAAGAGCATCCCTCCATGGCCTCTGCATCAGCTCCTGCTTCCTGACCTATTTTGAGTTCCAGTCCTGACTTCCTTTGGTGATGAACAGCAATGTGGAAGTGTAAGCTGAATAAACCCTTTCCTCCCCAACTGCTTCTTGGTCATGATGTTTGTGCAGGAATAGAAACCCTAAGACAATACTCATCAAAGGTAAAGTTTACCAAGATGAACTCTCAATTCTGAACATCTATGCTCCAAATGCAAGGGCACCCACATTCAGAAAAGAAACTTTACTAAAGTTCAAAGCACACATCGTGCATAGGACAATAATAGTGGGATACTTCAACACCCCACTCTCAGCAATGAACAGATCATGAAACAGAAACTAAACAGAGACACAGTGAAACTAACAGAAGTTATGGACCAAATGGATCTAACAGGTATTTATAGAACAATTCATCATAAAGCAAAAGAATATACCCTTTTTTCAGCCCCTCATGGTACCTTCTCCAAATGGACCATATAATTGGTCACAAAGCAGGTCTCAACAGATAAAAAGAAGACTGAAATCATCCCATACACCCCCTATCAGATCACCACAGACTAAGACTGGTGTTAAATACCAACAAAAACAACAGAAAGCACACATAAACATGGAAGCTGAACAATGTTTTACTCAATAACAACTTCATCAAGAAAGAAATAAGGAAAGAAATTAAAAGCTTTTTAAAATTTAATGAAAATGAAGACACATCACATCAAAACTTATGGAACACAATGAAAGCAGTGGTAGGAGGAAAACTCATAGCTCTAAGTGCCTCTAAAAATAACTGAAGAGAATTTACACTAGCATCTTGACAGCACACCTGAAAGCTCTAGAACAAGAAGAAGCAAATACACCCAAGAGGAGTAGACAGCAAAAAATAATCAAACCAAATAGAAACAAAAAGAGGTATAGAAAGAGTCAACCAAACCAGGAGCTGGTTCTTAGAGAAAATCAACAAGATAGATAAACCCTTAGCCAGACTAACCAGAGGGCCCAAAGACAGTATCCAAATTAACAAAATCAGAAATGAAAAGGGAGACATAACAACGAAGTATATCTTAAAATAACTGTCTGTTTGTTGAATACCAACAGTTGAAAATATTAAAATCATCAAAAAAATTAAAATCATGTTATATAAGCATCATGGAAATATTATGGATAATTTTTCTCCCTGTGCTTGAAATTAGCATTTTCTTAATATTTAACTTCAAAGAGTTTTTGCTATTTTTAAATTTTTAAAATATACTTACTGATAAAATAATTTCTCTCCTAGAAACATTGATAATTTTTTAAGTAAACTTATTGTTAGACAATGTACACAGATATAGAATGCGCTTTAAATATGCTCTCAGAATATATTTTTTAATGATTCATTTTTAATATTTTATGCTCTTGTACTATGCTTAACTCCCAAAGAATATTTTGCATGTTTTGAAACAATTTAGTATTCAATATTAGATATAGAATCCTCAGTTTGGATAGTATTTCATTCATTTATGGTATTTTTAGGGTATGAAAGATATGAATATAAAAGTTGAACAAATTTTTCTATATTATTTGATTATCAAAATACTCAATATTATTAATATGTTTGATTATAAAATGCATTTAAATAATAAAAAATTAAGAAAAAAAAGAATTAAAGACTTGCTTTGGCTGATGACGAGGGATAAAAAAAATTAAGTTGGAGGTTGGGGGTAGTGGGTGGATGGAGAGATGTCTCAAGAGTTAAGAACACTGTTTGCTCTTTTAGAAGATCCAGATTAGATTCCCAGTATCCACATAGTAGCTCACAACTATCTGTAACTCCAGTTCCAGGGAATCCAATGTTCTCTTCTGGCTTCCATAAGCACTGTCAGATGTGGTATATATATATATATATATATATATATATATATATATATATATATATATAGTCAAAATACACATACATGTAAAATTATAAAATAATTTAAAATAAAAAAATTAAGTTGGGTATGATGGTACATACCTGTAATCACAGCCCTTGGGAAGCAGAGAATGGGGAGATTGCCTCATGTTTGAGGCCAGCCTGAGCTACAGAGTGAGTTCCAGGGTAGCCAGGGAATACTATATAGAAAGACCTTGTTTCCAAAAACCTGAGAGGGGGGCAAGGAAGAAAGAGGTCTTACTAGTGGAAAAGTAATTCAAACAGAGATGGAGAGCAGATGTGGGTGTGTAGGAACACACGAGGTTTTTCCACACATACCTTTTTAAATGTTCACTGCTCTAGCACTATTCTAACACTTCTATAAATTGCAGACAAATTTTAATCCAGCTCTGATCACATCCAGAGACATTCTAGGTCTCTATGATCCAGACAGAATACAGACACACCACATACTTTTGATCCTTCTATCTGGAGTACAGACGTGTCCTTAGTGTAGACCNATTCAGTGAGAAGCAAAGAGAAGTCAGATTGAGTCAGTCAGCTTAGAGAGATGTTTGAACTACAACAGCTGAGTTGAACTACCAGCCAGAGTTCAGAAAGCAGTAGAAAGGGTGAGCTTACTCAGTAGTAAGCCTTCAAGACAACAATTACTTCAGGCAAATAAAAGTACTTTTACAGTCAATGTCTCATATGATAATGTTGGGTAGGGAAAGCTCTTTGAAAGGCAGAAAGAATCAGCAATGTAGAACATTCCACGAGTGGAACTCAGAAAGTGAGCTCTAATGCATTTGATCTAGTTTTGAATGGGAGGGGACTTTGCAATAATTGGTGTTCACTAAGCTAAGGGTTAGACGCTGAAGATGCCCCAAACCAGGTCACCTAAAATGAGCTTATATATCCTCTGAAAAAGTCATTAGTGGCCAAGGGTGGAGCAGGTAGGAATAGTCTTCCATACCTGAAAGGGTATTTATCTATCTGGAATAAGGCTTCAGAGGGTACAAATAGGATCAAAAGTAGAAATGCCAGAATAAGATTTCAGCTCACATGATAACACAGGGTGTCTAGGATCTAGGTGCTCTGCACTACATAACTGGCTTCTCTAGAGCCGTTTCTCACCTGGACACCACAGGAGATAGAGAGAGTTCTCCGTTTGCCTGGGAAAGGGAACTAGTACTTTGAGACAGATGTCCATGACACTCTGCGAATCTATGAATCACCTATGGCTGTCCCCTCTCTCCACAAAAGCAGAGAATAAATATAAAGCAGCAAGGAAAATATACTTTAATCTGTAATGTGTGTCTGGGTGGGAAGGCAGTGGCTCACGGACCCTCCCACATTTTGTGTACAGCCAACTGCATGGAGGATTAACAGTCAGTGGGATGTTAATCAAATGGTGCATAGCTGTGTCTCATTTCACCCAGTATGTTTTGAGGAAGAGAAGGAATGGGAAGAGGAAGGAGAATGGGAGGAGGAGGAGTAAAAAAAGGAGGAGTAAGAGGAGGAGGAGTAAGAGGAGGAGGAGGAGTAAGAGGAGGAAGAATAAGAGGAGGAGGAGTAAGAGGAGGAGGAGGGGGAAGAGGAGGCTGGAATGATGGCTCAGCATTAAGAGCACTGTTGCTTTTGCAGAGGACCCAAGTTTGGGTCTTAGAACCAACATGGCAGCATATAACCATTTATAAATTCAGTTCCAGAAGATCTGACATCCTTTTCTGGCCTCCACAGGTACGTGGTACACTCTGTGAACAGACATTCATTCAGGTAAAACATGCATACACATAAAGTAAAATCAACATCCTTTTGTGAAAAATGACAAACAAAGGGAGACACTGGATTATAGAGTTGGAGTCTTCGAGGACTCTGGGAGTTGCTCTCTGATTCATTTGTCACTCTTGAATTTAAGAGCCTTTACCCTAGGCTCCCGTCCTTCCTTTAGTGGACTTCCCGCACCTAATTGACTGTTTAAAGCCCAGGTAGCTTCTGCTTTGAGCTCTTTGATGCCACAGCCCTAGGCAGAACTCTGCTTGGGTCCTTCCTTTTTTCCCTAAGCCTAGGCACTTCCCTCAGGCTGAGAGGAGTCTGAGAATACCAGGCCTATGCTGCGCTAGGCAAGGCTGACAAAGACTGCTTGTGAAATTGAAGGAAGAAAAGCTCTTTAGTTTTATTTATTTATTTATTTATTTATTTATTTATTTATTTATGTCAGAATTCATCTGGCATGGCTAAGCCAGCCCATAGAAAATAGGCTCTGGCAGCTTCCCAGGCCCCAGCTAATCACTGGGCATGAGACACAAAGAATATTTTGTGCTCCTCAAAGAGGAGAAGGCAGAAAAAGGGTGGGCATGATGGCTGAACATACCTGAAGAGGACAAGGTGACCAAGAGATGTGTGAGACTGATTCTAGATCACCCTTCCAGGCTCCCTGGCTTGTCAGTGAATTCTGTTAAACCTATGAGTATTTGCTGTGACTGACTTCTGCTGGGGAACCTGAGGAAGTGTCAAAGTTCCCAATGAAAGATGAAGAAGACTTCAGCTGGGGTCCTGGGGTCACAGAGGAGCCCCAGACAGAGAACCAAGTCGACAGTGGGACAGGGAGGTCCTTCCATCAACTGCTCAGTGCTGAAAACAAGAAGTGAGATGAGATGTGGAAACTGTGGTTTGGCTCTCTAAATGCAGTGCTAATTACAGACATTTGTGCAAACTGCTTTCCATTAGTGTTTAATTGCTCTCCGTGTGGTATTGTAACAATTTTGCATTGCATGAACTACACATCAGAATTAGCGGAGTTCTCTTTGCTTCCTTGCACCCAGTCTTCCCAGGCCTTGTGTGCTCAGTTGAGTTGTATGTGGTTAAAACAGTGGTTATAGTTACAACTTACAGAGAAGGAGGAGGAGGACAAGGAGGAGGACAAGGAAGAGGAGGACAAGGAGGAGGAAGAAGAGGATAAGCATACACTCACTATATGGTTAATTCCCGAAAGGCCAGGGTACCTCCTGCTGGCTTAAATATCAGTGTGTTGTCTAGTTTTGGGAGCTGGGCCAGAGAAGAACACTGTAAGTTCTAATAATTCTAATGCTTTATATCAATTTGTCCTTTTTGTTTTCTTTTTAAATTAGGAGAACCATAAAATGTCTATCTCCAAAGCAGCCGGATCCCTGCATACCTCTAGAATGGGGTGTGCACAATGCTTGACTACTGAGGTCGATATCTCATCCTCAGTCCATGCTTTGGGAAGAAGATAAAAGAGAGAAATAGCTTCATAGGGCCCAGCTAATAAAGTCAGGGTGGAAAAGCTTCCACCAAGAGGCAGTAGACATGAAAGGGACTGCTTCTCAGAGACAGCGTCTCCACCAACCTTTCACACATTGCCTAGTGACCTACTATGTGCCAGGCTTAGGCACTGTGGTGGGTGAAGGGGGAATACCAGAAAATACAAAAGCTGTTTCCAGCTCCGAGGAGTGGCAGGTAGGTTGGGAGAGGGACTGTGGGTTAACAAGACACACCTAGCTAAAGAGCAAGCAACACTGAGGCATCAGCAAAGTGGCCTTACTTCTGCAAGTCTTCTGATCCGTGCTGAGAATGTACCCTTGCTTGCACTTGCAGATGTACGAGCCGGGTGTGTTGAGGCAGAAGTGGGCACAGTTGTGTTCCAAGACGCTGCACATGTGGACCGCTGCAAAGGAAGACAAAGAGGGTGAGCCATGGCACCTTCCCTTAGCCTCAGTCTCTGCAGCAAGTATGCATTGCGAGCACGAGAGAAGAGGCTTGAGCCCCAAGAGAAAAATTCTGAAGTTCCCTTTCAGCAGGGAGGGTCTCTGTCTAAAGTTGACAGTCAGATAAATAAAGGACCACGTAAGGTGAAAGAGGAATGGTGTTAGGGTGAACTATATGACATTGTGGAATCTGTATGGTTTTTGACCTACAAATCCACAAATTCCAAGTTCAGCTTAACACCTTTTGACAAGCAGAGAAGATCAGAGAAGTTTCTGATTCCAGAATGTCTTTAGTAAGAAGGAACGTTGAGTAGGCAGAAGTGGAGTTGGAAGGAGAGCTACCCGTTAAATGAAGGTGTTAGAAGCCAGTAGCCTCCCACGATCATAAATCCTAAGAACTATATACTTTCAAATCTGCATGAAGTATACAAAAATTTGGAATAACACTGTATTCAAATGTTTTATACTGTCATGATTTTTGTGTCTCAATTTTAAATATTGTTGCATTTAGTTTCTGAAAGCATCTCAGCTTCAGATACATAGGTTCTTATTAAATCTACCTGGAGCTCTTGCAATTCTTGCTGTTTTTTAACATCTCAATTTATGACTTTAATCAATCTAGTACAACTTGAGCATATTTAAAATTAACAGGCATCAGTGTGAACAGAACACATTATATAAGTGTTCTCATAAATAAAAGATGTCCAAGTGAGAAAATAGCTTTCTGAAGCTTATACAATAAAAGAGAAATTTAAGAGCAATCCTGTGTTTAGCCAGTAGGTAGGGAAACTCAGGGACTACTTTTGCATATACACGTCTCTCCATTTAAGTAAGGAATGTTGTGCCAATTGTAAACACAAGTTAGAGTCACTTGGAAACAGGGAACCTTAGCTAAGAAAATGTCCCCACCAGTTTGGCCTGTGGAGTATTTTCTTACTGCTGATTGACATGAGAGCCCATCTCTGTGAGTCATGCTACTCCTTGGCTGGTAGTCCTAGGTGGTGTAAGAAAGCAAGCTATGCCAGGTGTGGTGGCTCACATCTTTAATCCCAGCACTCAGTAGGCAGAGGCAGGTGGATCTCTGGAAGTGTGAAGCCAGCCTAGTCTACATAGTGAGTTCCAGGACAGCCAGAGCTATATAGTGAAATAACAACAAAGAAAGGAAAGAAGGAAGGAGAGAGGGAGAGAGGGAGGGAGAGAGGGAGAGAAGGAGGAGGACAAAAGGAAAGAAAAGGAAAGGAAAGGAAAGGAAAGGAAATGAAAGGAAATGAAAGGAAAGGAAAGGAAAGGAAAGGAAAGGAAAGGAAAGGAAAGGAAAGGA